>JAHREE010148823.1:0-11589 GCA_033628505.1 Tringa tobata | reverse complement strand
GGTGTCACCTGGGTGCCCAGCGCACCCCGGGGGGGCTCGGAGATGGCTGCAGGTCCTCATCACCCCAAAAGGCCCTGGGTAGAGATGCTAGAGCCGAGCAAGCAGGGATGTGACCCGGGCAGCAGGGGCCTGGGGTGGCCTGGGGATGGCAAGAGAAGCTCAGTTTGTGTCTCGAAAAGGAAAAACCCTGGGGTTTTGGGTCTTCTGTGTTAACATTTGCTGAGCCCAGAAGCTGAGAGGGATGTGGTCCCCTCTCGGTGAGCAGTAGCTCCCCCGGCACCTTCTCATCCTCTCGGGTGGGTTTGGAGCTGAGACCTGAGTTTCCTATAAGTGATGGGCTCCCCCTCTGCCCTGTGCATCTGGGGCCTGATGGGACCCCACCAGTTGGGCACGCTGGTAAGTGGGGACCATGCCCTGCCCACGTGGCTTCACCTGCAAGTGGGAGAAGAAAAGAGGTTGCGTATGTGGTCCAGCACTGGTTTGGAAGATGCTGTTGGTTCTCCATAGCCAGTGCTGGGTACCGGGGCACGTGAGGATGGAGTGGGATCAACAAACCCTTCTAGCACCCCAAAGGGACCTGCCTGCTGGTGAGACATCTCCTCGGGCGGGTGGGAGCGTTGCGGGTCGCTGGGCAAGGTGGCTCCCTGACAAAGTTAGGGGAAAAAAAAGGACTTTGAGGTCCTGGGGAGAGGAGTTGGGGGTGCTGACCTGTGCCTGCTGTCCCCCCACTACAGCAGCAGAGGCGGGAGAAGGAGCTGCGGAAGCAGCAGGAGCGGGAGCAGCGGCGGCACTACGAGGAGCAGATGCGGCGGGAGGAGGAGCGGCGGCGCGCGGAGCACGAGCAGGTGACCCACCGGGAAGGGGGGGTGATTCCCCTTCCTCTAGCCCAGAGATTTTGCCAGTAAACACTTGTGTTTCCTACCACTCGAGGGCAAATTGCTTAATTGTTGACACCGCATGTGTCGCTTTCCACTGCCGTCATTTATTGCCGTGCGGATCCACTTGCTTGCCCGCAGGTGTGGAGGTACTTGATGCAGGTTTTTTCCCACCCACAGGTTCCCTGGGGTGGGGGTTTGTTGTGTTCCCAGTTAATTTTTGCTTTTTCTCAGTGGTTTTCCATTCACCCTTTGCCCCAAGATGTCCTTTGTAGAGTGGTGGACACCCTGGGCTCTTTGGGAAAGGGATGGAGGGTGGGATGGATGCGGGTGCCCACCTCATTCTCCTTCCTCTTGGGAAATACTGTCTCTTTTACCTTCTCTCTCTTTTTCCTTCGATCCCCGCTGCCCATGTCTCCAGGAGTACATCAGGCGACAGTTAGAGGAGGAGCAGAGACAGTTAGAGATCCTGCAGCAGCAGTTGTTGCAGGAGCAAGCTCTACTTCTGGTAAATGGCAGGCCCCCGGCCACGCTCGCCGCTTTCTGCCCGTGTCGTGTCCGTGTGTGCCTACCTCCACCCACGTCCCCCCGTTCCCTCCTGCCCTGCCGACACGTGGGGGACACGGTGGCCGCGAGCATGGCTGGTCCCACGGCCGGGTCCCCTCGTGGTGCATGACTCCTCTCTCCCCGCATCCCTTCCGTGGCATCGGCATGCTTCTGCCTTCCTGCCAGGAGCAGCCCTCTTCGTCACCCCGAAATTCCAGAGGCTCTTGGGCAGCATGTTGGAGTGTGGTCGAGCTGTCGTGTGTCTGTGCCCACCAAACCCACCCTGCCGCGTGGGTGACGGGCTCCGAGCAGAGGCTTCTGTTTTAATTTCTGTGTATCCCCGCTCGTGCTGTTTGCATTCTGGATGTCCTCTTTTTTTTTTTTGTTTAGTTTGAGTTTTCCTTTTTCGTGCTGGTAGCTGTTACTCTCGCTGTGCTTTCTTTTAATCCGTGTGGATTATTCTGTTTCTCTCTTGCTATTAATTTTATTTACGGAGGAGACAAACCCTCACACAAGCCCTTGCCTATTCAAAAGGCCCTTTCCAAATGATTTACTCGTTAAACCTCACAGAGCCGTAGGGATTCAGAAGGATCATACAGCTGGCTCTGCTGCGCGGCCCTTTCCACAAACAATAAATTGGTCCTGCAGAAGACTTGGCTTCCCTTGGGTTTTGTCTGACCCGGTGGTGTTTGGCACCTCATTGGATTGATGCTTTGTTCTTTCCCATCTGGAAAAATCTGGGCAAAGTCAATGGTAGCTCATAAGGGGATGTCTGAGCCCTCTGGGGGGGAGAGGGGGGTGTCTCACAGTGTTTACCTGGCTGACACCCCCCGATACTCTGAATTTACTGGCTCTGTCCTCCCAGCCATCCCTCCTCGGGGATGCTTCACAGCTCGGTCCCCAAAGCCTTCCCAGTCAACGAGCTTTGCCAGAAAAACAGCCTTTTGGATACCCCGTTTTCCACCCAAGCAGATAAATCTGCAGCTTGCAGCCCTGTGTTTCCCCGCTGGCCGGGCACCCGTGTCACTGTGCTCTCTCCTGGCCAGGAGTACAAGCGCAAGCAGCTGGAGGAGCAGCGGCAGGCGGAGAGGCTGCAGAGGCAGCTCCAGCAGGAGCGGGACTACCTGGTGTCCCTGCAGCAGCAGCAGCAGCAGCAGCGGCAGGACCAGAGGCCGGCGGAGAAGAAACCCCTCTACCACTACAAAGAAGGGATCAATGCCAGCGAGAAACCCGCCTGGGCCAAGGAGGTAGGCGAGAGCGAGGGGCCTGGTGATGCTGGCCTGCATCCGCGGGGCCGGGCAGGCGGTTGGGTCCGAAATGCCAACAGCAGATTGCTCTCTGCTGGGTTGGCCTCCAGCAGATGCCATTAGCTGTGCTGGAAGCACTCCCAGTTCAATGCAACGCGTCTGCGTGTATGTTTGTGCAAGGGAAGAGAGTGGTGGAAGGAGATTTTTTTCCATGAGAGCATAGAAGGAGGAGGATGGATCCCTTCTGGAGGGGTTCAGCCATAGCTGGGGACCTGTGGACGTGCCAGGAGCTCCTGATGCTCCTTCCTGGTCCGCTGGAGGACAGGGGTGAATGCAGAGGATGTTTGTACAGGGTTCCTTCCTGAGCACTAACTCAGTTCCCCATAATCAAATGAGGACCAGACAGGTTTTTCTCCTGTACTCAGGACTGTGTCTCTTGGGGTTGCTCTTTCATGATTTTCAGGAAGGCAAGCCACAATGCCAATTTTCCTTTTTTTTCTCGAGCAAAAAGAGGGAATTGTTGTAACAATTGTGAGATCTTGAATATTAATTATCGCCTGCCTGAATAGTCTTGAAAATATGAAGACATGCATTGTCTGCAGTGCGGTTTCAGGATCATGTGCAAACGCTTTCTTTCTCCTAAATTTCTTTGTGGTGGCTCCAGTAAGACTGGTCCCCGTCCTTGCTATTAGTTTTTTTCCAAGTTCTTTGTGCTTGGTTGGTTTAATTTTGTAACCCTACTCCTGGGCAGAAAGATCTTTTAATAACTCGCCCATTCTTTCTACTAAGCAGGATCCCTGCTCTGCTGCCAGATGTCTGGCACCCTCTAGTCCTGGCGGAGATGCGATGTGCATCCAACATGCAGCTGTCTCCTGGTCCCTCCTCTTGACAGCCCTCAGCTGCATCCACAGTACCTGCAAGCATCAAATACTCCAGAAATTCAGTCAGCTACCCATTGCCAAGCAAAGGCCAAGAAGGCCATCAGTTCTTAGCCTTTCTAAAACATCGCGAAGACAGATGCGGGTGTCAAAAAAACTCTTTTCACCTCCCTGCACTCCCTTGGGTTTCTCCTTCATTCCCTTCCCATTTGGTCTTCAGAGTCTTTTGGTAGCCGTGTGCCAGCCAACGTGTTTTCACGGGGTTGGAGCATCGTTCTCCAGCCCTCCCAGGGGAAGAAGAAGTTTGATAAGTGGGTCTGCAGATGGGATGTTCCAGATGTGCTGAGCCGCCCTCTTGACGGGGAGAGGCTTCCACCTGGGTGGTGCCTCTGCAGAACTGCTTTCTGCAAGACTGGGTCTCTCCCATCTGCAGAAGTTCCAAGAGTAGGTAGGAGGCAGGAAAAAGGGAGTAAACTCTGTCTTTCGTTGCCTGGTTTTATATAAATCCCCCTAGCACGTTGCTAAAGTACCGCTGGCGCTGTCTTCAAAACTATAACAAAGATATGTAAAGAGGACTCTTATTCTTTATCAGGGGTGAAGGAGAAAAGTGCTGGATTCAGCTTTCCATTTCAAGCACAAAGCCCCTTTCTGCTGTTCCATGGGGGAGGTGGTGTCCTTCGATGCCGTCACTGGAAGCAGGGTCCTGGGAGCTGTAGGGTGGGAATAACAGCAGCAGAACGTGGCCTCATACCCTGTGCTGAAGTCATGGGGAAGATGAGGTTTCCTGTTGTTGGGGAACGTCTCCAGCTTCCACCAATTAGCTCTCCAAACTACTTATTCTCCGCCTCTGTCGTTCCCTCTGGTTTCTGCTGCAATGCCCCAAGCAGGGACTGTGGCATCTTTCTGCTCTCGGGAGCAGTAGTTTGATATACTGCCTTGGCACAACACCCTTGGGAACTGCCCAAAACTACTCTTCTTGCCTCCATCCCCTGTTTTATCTACTGCATAGTCCC
Organism: Tringa tobata; assembly: GCA_033628505.1. Taxonomy (NCBI): domain Eukaryota; kingdom Metazoa; phylum Chordata; class Aves; order Charadriiformes; family Scolopacidae; genus Tringa; species Tringa tobata. The sequence continues at coordinate 7,030 of JAHREE010148823.1, read as the reverse complement.
ACTTTTAGCAAAAATTCAGCTACTTTGCTGCCTATATTGGAGTGCCGTCCTTGCTGGCTATACAGACAGACTTGTGCTGAGCCTACAGTTTCTGGAGGCTCTGGGGGGGCTTATTGGGATATTTCCTGAGGATTTTGCACGACATCCCGTACCGTCCTTGTTTGTATGCTCTTTGGTCTCAAGTCTTCTCCCTCAGGAGCTTGATCACCACAGCTGAGTTCTCCTCCTGCCGTGTCCCTCTCTGCTTTTCATACCTCTCCTTTATGCACTTATCTTCCCACCTCACTCGTCTTCACGTGGTGACTCCAAGACCCTGCATGAGGGTAAAGCATGAAGGTGAGGCTGTGGCCACTCACTTTGCAGTTGTGTCCCCTTGTTAAGGGACTGGCCTGTTGGTGAAGGCAAAGCTCTGGGCTAGGAACTGGGCTGCGCTGCATCTTTCATAGCTTCTCTAGAGCACAGTCAAGGATTTCTCTTTTTTTTTTATGCTAAACAAAACAGTCTGATCGAATAGTCCCACCAACACACATGGATGCGCATCCCCATCTGCTGTCTACTCATCTTCTTGTGAGAGAATGGTTATCCAGTGGGAGTTGGGATATATCTTGGGGTATAACTTGGGATATTGCTTGGGTGCTGTCCCAGACCTGTCCTGTCCACCCAACCCCACATCTCTTACAACTAAAGACTTTTGGACATCACGGTGGGACCCTCTGATGATCCAGCCGAGGCTGTGACATTCACACTCTAAGCAGTAGCACTGTAATTAGCATCTCCCTCCCTTGCTGACTCTCCTGTTGTGGACCAGTATTTGTTAAACAAAGCCATGCAGATAGCCAGGTCTAACTTCTCAGCGACAAGGAAGCTTGCTCAGCTGAAGGACGGGTTTGGGCAAGTAGATGCCACATATGACCATGAATAAAGGAGGGGAGAGGTTTAATGGGAGGTTTTCCACGCGGTGGCTGGTCCCCGTGGTGCGTTCCCGCAGCTCACAGCTTCCCGGGGGCTCGGGGCTGGGCTGTGCGTCACGAGCCGTGCTGTTCCCCGCAGCAGCCAACACGCACGTCACCTCCTCCTTCGGTCCCCGTGGCTTTTATCCTTCCCTGGCTTTGAAGTGATGTGTTAAAACATCAGCAGCCTTCCTCAGGGACCGCGCAGAAGCTGCTGAGGATGTTTCCCGTTTGAGGGGAAATCTTGAGTTCAATTAGAGATGGCTCGAACCAGGGAGGTGATGAAATCCTGCAGGGTTTTGCTGCTTTTTCCCTGTCTCTCTGCCCAGCGGCGGGGTCACTAAGGCTCCACAAAGTACAGATGGAGAGTCCCCAGAGCATCCTCCGCTGTTCTGGTGCAACAAGAACCAGAACATCTCCTGCAAGCGAGGAGATGCCAGCGGTGGGAAAACCGAGCGCCTTCCTCCTTTCCCAGTACAGACATCCCCGTTTCATCACTCTCCTGCCTTCTCCTCCACGCGAGCTTTGAAGTCCTCCGTAATCAGCCGCGCGTTACGGCTTGGCAGCGTGCCGGAGGGCGCCTGCAAACAGCCCGAGGACTTGGCGGCGGCACCGTCTCCGCTGCCGTTCATGCCAAGCCTTGGCTGATGAGCAGATGGACCGGACCGGGCCTGGGACCCAGAGCTCGTGCTGCCGTGTCCCCTCGGTCAGAGGAGTTCTCCTTCCCACCCTCCTCATCCTCACAGCCGCTCCCGTGGGCATCGCTGAACCGAGCTGTGCACGGCCTCTGCTCACCGGGGGAAGCTGTCCAGTCCTCTGGGGACACAGCGGTGACTTGGTTGGTCCCTCATGAACTAGGAAGGAAGGAGTCCATAAGGCAAATCTCTTACCTAGATTTTACTCTGGCTCCTGCTCAGTCTCTGAAAGAGGAAAAGATTCATTTTCATTTGTGGGGTAGCTCTTTTGTTTCCTGTATGTTTATTTGCTCAAAGAAGAGCTGTGGTTCTTTCCAGGCGAACCTCTGTTATAGATTGCCTTTTAACGTGACATTTGCACGCGCCGGCACCGAGACGCGCTGAGGGTATTTAACGCCTTAATGACACTTAAATGAAAATAGGCGTCAGAGCGCGAGGTACCAGGAGTTCTGCATAGCATATGCTGCATGAATACCAATGCACGGAGCCTCACTGCAGGAGCACCCAGAGCACACGTCTGCCCGGCTTAGCTGAAACCACGGTGTTTCCAGCAGGAGTAGCCGAAAGTGGTGGGATTTGGGTTCCTTTCTCTATCGATCATAGAGCTTTTTCCCCCTTCCGCACATGACAAGGTGCCAGAGTCCCTAAACCTAGATCAAAGCCAGCCATTTTCTGGCTGCCTTGTTTATTCTTTTATTCAGATCAGACAAAAGCGCCGCTCGTTGGCGTTTGTAGTCGTGAAGGATAAAGGGTCCCCTCGCTCAGAGATACGTTTGAGAAGAAGCAAGAGCTTCTCAGGAGTCATCTTGTAGAAACACCTCTGTGAGGCGTGTCGCCTTTTCTTTGTTTTTCCATCTCATATTGAGAAACGAATTACGCGCCTAAGTACAGACAGTCCTTGCCATGGCTTTAAAATGCATTTATTGCACGACCTGCTGGGCAACCTCTGTGGTCGTAGGGTCCCCTGATACACCTGAAAAGAAAAGAGCTTCCTACGTATATGCATACTTTGGTACATAGGTGCGTACCTCGGTTTTTGCTTGGAAATGGCTTTTTTTGGGGCGCTCACCCACCCTCCCCGTCTCGCCGCAGGTGGAGGAGCGCTCCCGGCTCAATCGGCAGAGCTCGCCGGCCATGCCCCATAAGGTGGCCAACAGGATTTCTGACCCCAACCTGCCTCCTCGCTCGGAGTCCTTCAGCATCAGCGGCGTGCAACCGGCCCGGACCCCCCCCCTGCTCCGACCCGTGGACCCGCAGGTAATGGACCCCTCGCCCTCCGCAGCCAGGAGGCTGGGGGTGCTGGTAAGGTACCAAGAAAAAGAGCGGATTCGAGGGAAATAGTGTCTCGCTCCCTGGCTTCTCAGCCTTAAGCGTGTTCGTGAGTAAGAGCAGCATCTACATTCATGAGTGGCTTCCCCTTGTCACCTCCATGTGTTAGAAACATCACGCCTGGTTTATACCTTCCTTTGAAGCATCACGGACTGGTTACTGCCAGAAACAAGCCGGAGGACCGAGAGGAACCGCTGGTCTGGTCCAGTGCAGCAGTTGCTCCGTTCCTCTCTGGATCTGGTTTATCTAAAGGACTAAAACCACAGCGCCTGGTACAAAAGACCCGGGACGCTTTGATGCTGAGGATCATCAGAAGGAGGTTTTTGCTTTCTTTGCCGCTTTAATTCAAGGTTTTGTTTTGGTTTTTTTCCATTGAGTTGACATCAGTCACTAACACATCTGGAGAGGGCATAGATCACCATGACCATCCAAAAATTCCTCCCAGCCACGAGGTGTGTAAGTACTCTGCCACCGACAGCTCTGCCCTGAGCCTCGGAGCTGGCTCTGGTCCAGCCCCTGCAACATCCGCAGACTCCCGCGGGGATTTTAGGAGGAAGTCCAAAGCCTTTGCTCCATGTCCATGTGGGCTTTCTATAGGAAAACGTGCCAACTAAGTACCTGCAGGTCAGCAGTACCATGCCAGCTTTAAACAAAATACCTGCAGGAAAGCCCTTAAATGCACAGCTCTTTTTTTTTTTTCCCCGATGTACATGGTCTATAAAGCTGGGAAGTGGGTAAAACCCCCCTTTGCTCTAATCTCTCTGATTGACCAAACACTTTTCAGTGACCTTTTTGACGACCTATATCGTCAACAGCTACAAAGACCTTTGTTTGGCAGTAAAATACTAATGGAAAGGTTGTTTGAAACCCAGAGGCCTCGTAAATGTATGCATGCATACACATATACATGTGGTACGTGTACATGTGTACATAGACACATAGGTAGAAACGTCACATCAAAGTTACAACCCCACCGTATCAAAGAAGTGCAGCTTCACAGGGTCCTGGGAAGGTGCTCTGATGTCACAGACTCTAACTTTGTGAATTTCTCAGATTTCCCAGTATGAACGTCAGTATTCCTTTCACTCGTACCCCTTAAATCTATAGGGCTGGTCCGTGGGATAGGGGCTACCCAGACCTAGAGATACTCATGCCTCAAGATATTTTTTTAAGCCATCTATGCCTCAGAATTCCTGACTTTTTTTTTTTCAAATTAATTATTATTTATTATCGTTTCCTCCTCCCTTTTTTTTTTAATTTTTTGTTTTTTTTTTTTCATTTTTAACAAGGAAAATCCATGCCAAACCTCATTAGCACAGCCTTAGAGGCACAGGCGTGGGGAGCTGGAAGTCAGGCTGTGGGGCGGGCACGGCGTGTGCGGGAGCAGCATCCCCCCACACCTGGGGTGGTACCCGCGGGACGGTGGTACCCGTGGGAATGGTGGTACCCAGGGGACGGTGCAGGGCTGTCCCTACAATCCCGGGCCACCCTCTCACACAGGGCTTGAAGCATGACGTTGCCTGATTTTAAAAGGCTGAGCTGAGCGAGCGTGATTTTTAATAGATCTTGCGTTGAAGCGATGCAAGTCAGAAGTTCCCGAAGCCAAGGCAGCGCTGATCTCACACCGAGGGGGCTTTTTAGTGCATCCGAGGTGCTAACCAAATTATTTTTTTTTAAAGAAAAAAAAAAAAGAAACCAGATTTTTAAATACTTTTTTTGATTCCTTTTTTTTTTTTTTTTTTTTTTTCATTTTGTACTGATAGTTGTGTTTTGACTTGGTGCTTAGATTCCACATCTGGTCACTGTGAAATCCCAAGGAAGCTCCTTGTCTGGGTCTCAGTCACTGCATGAACAGCCTGCAAAGGGACTGGCTGGGTTTCAGGAGGCTCTGACGGTGACCTCTCACCGCACTGAGATGCCAAGGCAGAACTCGGACCCCACCTCAGAAAACCCTCCTCTGCCCCCTCGCATTGAAAAGTTTGACCGAAGTTCTTGGTTACGGCAGGAGGAAGACATTCCACCAAAGGTAACACTATCGCTCCTCGCTTTCAGCACGTCAAAGGGGCAACCCCAGAGCTGAGTTCCACCCCCCCAACCAACCTCTGGCAAAGCAGAGAGCGGGCAGGAGCCCATCCCCGTGGCTCCGTGGCGGGTACCCACCTGCCTGGGGGCTACGTTTCCCAGGGCAGGTTTTGCAGGAGATGCTGGGAGTTGTTTTCAGGTGCACACGCAGCGCTGCAAAACGGCGTTGCCCTCCAGCAAAGAAAGTTCTCGAGCCCGGAGAGAGGCCAGAGCAAATTAATTTCTCCTTTCCCTAGGATAAAAAACAACCTTCTGTTTAAATGGAATTATAGGAACATAAAATTTGTCATACTCAATAAGACGGGTCCTTTTTAGGCTGGGACCGTGCCTCCAGTTGCAATCAATATTTGATGGAAGAGTTGTAAGGGCTCCAGCAGCTTTATACCTTCATTGACATTTTGGCAGCGCCTGGCGGTACCTCTTTAATTAAGACTCTTCTGGACCAGTATTTCGATGGCGTTGTTTATACACCTTCATTTTGGAAGAATTATAACTTGGCCATTAAAGTTCCTCTTTGAATCAGCGCTCAGCCCGGGAGGATTTTTGCAGAGAAAAAATGATTAGAAATTGATTAGTGACAGTGAGGCAGGATTTGTCCCCGATTGAGAGGCAGTTTTTCTGTGTATTAACAAAGTAAGTGACTGGCCTTTTTAAGAGCAAAATCCCCGTTACGAGGTAAGCTTCCCCGTGCAAGGGATCTACGGTGGCGTGTCATATATGTTAATAATATTCCCATTTCTGTTACCTCCGAGTGGTAAGAGGCATTGCTGCTTACTTAAGAGGAAAAGCAAGTCAACAGCTCCTGGAATTGTTCCTGCCTCGCTCCTCTGTAGCTCAGGAGGGTGCCTGCCTGGTTTTAACCTCATTTTGAAAAACCCCTTGCAATTTAAGGTTGACTTTTTGCCTTCAGCCCTTTGAGAAGGGCATCTCTCAAGTGCAGTAATGCACCACGTGGTGGGACCGCAGCACCTGCTCCTTGGAGAAAAGGTGTTTTCTGGCACCAATGGAGTGTTTTCCCTCTCGGCTGAGGGAACATGGGCTCTGGAAGGGGGTCCCCACCACATCACGGGTAAGGCCACGGTGTTGGCAGTAATACCTGTGGGGATTCCAACTTCACATTTTACTGCCCAAAGTGGGTTTGATGTGTTTGGAAGCGGGAAGGAAAGGACTGCCCCATGAGGCAGGGCTGGCCATCTCTGTGGTCCGGGGTCTTGTTTCTGCCAGTGCTTACGGCTGGATGCTTCAGAGGAAGGTAAAAAACTCCCCAAGCCCTGACTACGGAGTACCCTACCTGGAGGGGAGACTGTTTTTCAGGGAGACAAGCTGTAGCTAGTGGTGCCGCAGAATATAAAGCTCACTCGTTCTCTACATCTTTTTATCTTGTCTTATGTAATTGTGTGTTTATTCTCAAAAAAAAAAAAAGCTTAATTCCACCAAGTCCTTGGCCTCTCTGTTAACCTGGTGCAAGGTATGGCATGGTGAGTATTGTCGTGCTTCTCCACGTCAGCCTGTGCTGCCGGGGAATGAGACCACCAGGGATGCCCGTGGTGCCACGGGACGAGGCAGGGCTCCACGATCCCCCCTGTAGCTGTGGGGTTGCCTTTGGGTTTCTGCTGGTGGCATTGGTGGTGAGCCGTCCTGCCGGCAGTGAGGCTTTGGCAGCAGCTTCTGAAGCTCCACGAAGGTCACAGGGTTTAACAGGAGCATTAGGTGGATCAGTTTGGATCTCCCCACTGTCAGCCCTCTTGTTTGTCCACTGGTCAGCACCTTCTCTCTGCCAGCGTGTGTCATGTCTGAACGAGAGATGCAAAAAAAATGCCACCGTGGCTGCAGAAATGCACTTCACTCTTGAGTTTTTCTGGGTTTTGTTAGATTTAAATGATATGTATATATTTATGTGCCTGTGTGCATACATTCATTTTTGGAAACGTAAATGCCCTGTTTGATGGTAGCAGGGCTGCTCCGTGTGCTGCT
>JAHREE010148822.1:0-10819 GCA_033628505.1 Tringa tobata | reverse complement strand
TGCCCAGGGCAGTGGTGGAGTCCCCATCCCTGGAGGGATTTCAAAGCCGGGCAGACGTGGTGCTGAGGGACACGGGTCAGTGGGGGTTTGGGCAGTGCTGGGTCGATGGTTGGACTCCATGGTCTTCCAACCAAAATGATTTCATGATTCCATGAATTTACCTACAGACTTATAAGACAGTTCTTAACTTACTTATCCCTTTAACTTTGCAATCCGGGTCAAGTAAGGGAGAAGCTGCACAAGAAGTGAGGATAATGGTAGCTTTTGGTCCTACTTGAATGAAGATTTTTTTTTTCATTTGAAGTACCACCCAAGTGCTATCCAGATGTAACCCCAGAGCCTGTGTTGAAGGCTGTTTGGCGTGTGTCAGACATTCATGTGCTGTGTGGGACACGGGAAAGCTTTGTGTGCAGCCCCGTGCAGCTTGTCTCAAGGGCAGCGAGGTGGGAGCTCCAGCCCTGGCTGCACGACGAGGGCTCTTGTAAAAAGAGACAGTACGTAATTTTAATTAAGAAACTGAGAAGAACTGGGTTTTTCCAAAGATTAATAGGTCTGTGTTTTAATTATGAGGAAATAATAGACTAGAGAGTTAGGAAAGTGTTAGGTATCAAAAAGAAAGGATTAAAAACTTTAAGGAAGATGGGTGAGGCTGTATCTTTCTGTACTTACAAATTACAGAAGATCATCCCCATTAATAATGATCAGAAAAATAATAGAATACCTTCAGCTTTGTATGAAAGCCAACATTAAAATCTATTTTTTATGCTTGTTGAGTAGAGAATTTCTGATTACAATCATCAGTTAAAAAATAAATTATTCGTTTTTCCAATCTTCTAAGTTTAAAAATAGAAAAATTATCTTCTGAGTTCAGGTATAGTTTAATCAATACTTTTCCAAGCAAAGGTAAAAAGAGTAAAAGTTGCTTTTATTTAACAATTCCTGTGCTTTCATTAATTGTGCTATAGTGTTATTATTGAATTCTAAAAATAATTTGCCCTATGTATAGATTTTAAAAATTCCATACTGCCATGAAGCTTAAAAATAAACAAAATTTTAGGAAAGAGAGGACAGGGGGAAGAGGGAGGGAGAAGGCCACTTATATTTGCAGTTTCTACTGGTTGTCATCTTTTCAATAAATTCTTTCCCATACGTTACTGTAGGAGATATCCTATTGTGGGACTTGAATTGTCCACCAGTGACAGGTGATGATCAACTGCAGCTCCCGCATCCTGGTGCTGACCTCTGGCAGGAGCAACTGTCCCCCTTCAGGAATGTGGTCCCATGGGGATTTGTGTGCCCTGATCTAGAGCTGGGCATTGATCTGGCAGCATTCTTCTGTGTATTTATGGCACTTAAAACTAGGAGAAGTTGAAGAGTTGGGCTCTTAGCTTGAGGTCTCCCCGGAGCCTTGTCTTCTCCAGGCTGAACCCCCCCAACTCTCTCCTCCTGTCCTCCCAGCAGAGGGGCTCCAGCCCTCCCAGCATCTCCGGGGCCTCCTCTGGCCCCGCTCCAACAGCTCCATGTCCTTCTCATGTTGGTGGCCCCAGAGTTTGGGGAGGGGGGGGATCTCCCCAGAGCAGAGCAGAGGGGCAGAATCACCCCCTGGCCCTGCTGGCCACGGGGCTGGGGATGCAGCCCAGGGTGTGGGGGGTTTCTGGGCTGCCAGCCCATGTTTCTGGGGCGTGTGGAGCTTCTCATCTACCAACACCCCCAAGTCCTTCTCCTCAGGGCTGCTCTGGGATGCCCAGGTGGTCACTGAGTGTGCCCCGATCCCTGCTGGTGCAGTGGCCTGGAGAAGAGCTATGGAGGGTGCACATTCAGTCAGGCAACTTGTCTTCTCGAAGGAGCTGAACCTTTGTGGGGCTTCAGTCAACAGAGCAGTTATTTTTCCAGATAAGTTCATGTTTATGCAATGAAAATAGTAGAGTTAACACTTATTCTTGGCAACTTAAAAAATAACATTAAAATACTGTTCTTAGTTAAAACAAAGAAGTGCATCCAGAGATCAAGTACGTGAGAAATACAATTGTGGGGAGAAATGCAGGGCTGTGTACGGGCTGTGTCGGTTGCGGTGCGTGAGTCCATGCACACTGGTCCCATCCCTGGGGCCTGCTTGGGACCAGTATTTTTGTTTTCTTGGTGTCTACTCTGCAGAAATATTCACCTGTACACAATTGGTTGGTTGCGTCACACAAAACATATGTGGAAAGACTGGTCTTTCATAGAAAATTGTACAGGTATGGGAGGAAAAAGTCCAAATCTTCATTTCAAGGGAGAAAAAAATCCTTATTTGTCCTTATTTCTTTTCCTCTGCATTAACTACAGTGCAGAAGCGCTGCCTCCAAGGGCCAAGAACACATGTGGGTGAATGTGTGGTCCAAGCTGCCTGCAGAATATTTTCAAGCCATAACCACATTTTCAGAAATGAGAAGTGATTTGCAAGCAGAAAGGGAACTGAATTTGTCAGATTAGAAAATACTTCTGAGATGAATCGTTTGATTGCTTCTTACATGGAGAAATATGCACTTTACCCACTGCATCTCACGTGCGTAGTGGGGAAATACAGCCCGTTGGCTGCTATTTAATTTGAAGGGTATCCAGTATCTCAGCCAAATTCTGCAACATTTTCAAATCAGTTCACTCCCACAGTGTTGGGGAACTTGCATGGGTTTTGAGTAGAGAAAAGAGCACTTTGGGCTGTTGAAGGAGCCCGTCTGAGGTAAAATATTCAACCTGTTTTCAAAGAGCCTTATTTGGAATATAATTTTTAGTTTGAAACCAGTGTGCTTCCACAAGACAACATGCTTCCTCAGGGTCTGAACAAGAGGGAAATGTTTTCTCCTATTTACATTTTTAGAAATACTTTGTGTGATTTTTTTTTTCATCAAACTTGAAAACCTTCCTCAACAGCTAAACATCTGTTCAGCCTTTAGTCCTTGGCTTTCATGTTTTATACAGTAATTGTATACTGCATACTCTTTCTTAATGAGTGGGGTATAAAAGAAAGTTGGGTTTAGCAAGTTTTCATCTCTATCCGAGATAACGATGAACCTACGAATTAATAAAACAAGATTTCTTGTTTGTTTTAGAAAGTTATTTTGAGAAAACACCTTTGTATATCAAGTAAAACAGCGAGAGGCAGCATGTTCCCTTCTGCGCTGCTGTGTCTCACCTTTTCTCAGCAGGAGACCCGTCATTTCAAACGGGCTGTGTTTATTGGAGAAGTTTTCGGGAACCTTTGGGGTTTTTGGAGCAGGTGCTGGAAGGGGGTTGTGAGGATGCTTTGGAGCTGCCGCGATGGCATCCCCCAGCGCTGCCCTTCTCCGGGGGGGTTTCAGGTGGTTCTCTTTGCATCTGAGGAGAATTCCGCTTTTGTCTTTAATTAATAACCATAAAACTTCGCCTTTTGTTGTCTCTTTTTAGGCAAGGCTAATTTTTTTTTTCCTACAAGCTGCACAGACAGCGGGGAGTTTGAGGCTGGTTTTCTCTTTTTGTGGGTGGAAGCCACAATGTTAACGCTTTCTTGCATGCTTTTGGCTCTGTGTGTTTATAAACAATGAGGGAGTGAAGTGAAATGGGGAACTGTCACTGAACCTCTAGGCTACCTTCAAAAATATTAATTTTTAATTGACTGCATCCAGCTGCCGCAGAAATACCAGCAGAAAAGAAATGCATTGTAGGAAAACTCCAGTGAATCTGAGGTTTCTCTGTTTCTCCCCAGTTTTCTGTTCATTAGAATCAATCTGAAAATGTTCATAAGACTTTGAAAGTGGCTCCTTGCCTTCCCCGAGCCCACACCACTCCTCCTGCAGGGACTCAGCTCTGCTCTCCATCCTCAAAGCGGCGCTTCCCCGCGACATCCCAATTCTCTGCTTTACAAACTCTGATATTTTATCCCGTATCGTACGCAGCTTCTCTCAGAACCCTTTCAGACATCACGTTGAGATCATTAATTAAATGAATGAATAGTCATCTTCATGATCCCTTTCTGAAGAATTTCAGCCTGATGTTTCTAGTTTCTTATTCCTGAAGGGGATGTCATTTATCCCCTTAAACAATACTGCTATGTGCTTAAACTACAAAATCATCATTTTCTCCCACCTAACAGTTTCCATAGTCGCGCTATTTTCATGTTTTATCAAAGAGATGAGATCTATTGCATTCTCTTCTTCTGTCGGATTTCCTTCATGTAGAAAACCTCTTTATCAAACAAAAACGTCCCATTAGTCTGTTGTGCTTTGTATTACCTCCCTTCAACTTTGAAAGTTGTTTTAAAGCCTTAAGCTCTGTTGTGGGCATGGTGGTTAGCCTAAAATTTGCCTAATTCACTCTCCGCATTTCCTTAAATATAGGTAATGCATTTATGATTCACACAGCATCACTTTCAGATTGTTTAAAAAAACCCTACATGCTCCTGGGTTTGCAGTTTCATGCTCTCAGGCGTGAGACCATGAAGTTTATTCTCTGCCCCTGGCTCCCTTCAGCTGCTCGGCCTTTTCCCACGTGCTGGATGTCCCTTTCTTTATGGAAAACAGGAATACGGTGCCCAGTCCATTTTTGAGCCATAGTTAAACGTCCTTAACCTCACTGCAGACAGGCGCAGTCCTTTTCATCAGCTCATAGAAACCAAGTTCCTTCTGCATGCTCTCTCTGTCCTGTTATCCCCATTGGGAGGGTCCCCCCTTGCTGGCTGTTCCTCCTGCACACCCTTCTCCCAATCCTGTTTTCCCACACTCCTATGGTAACTCAGGCTGTCTCCATTTTCTTTTGCTCACACATCACCTCCTGCTCCTAACCCTCTGGTTTTTATGACGAATGTTTCCTGGTCTATGGCAAGGTGGTGCTTGATGTATCTCCAGGGTTTATCTTCTCCTTGTATTCTCATACTTCACACGCTCCTGTGTTCTGCTGGTGTTTATTGGTTTTCTTCCCATCATTATGTGTTCTTTCCTCACTTGCTGCTCTCTCATGCATTTTCCTGGCTGCTCACAGGAATCATCTCTCTGGCTGAAGTTCAGGAGAGCATCCCTGGGCTGCCTTGCCTGGGGATGGCTTCACTGTCAAACACCACAAAGCAGAACATAGACTGCATCGCCCAAGCGTCCCTTGAACACAGTCAAAATGCTCGTGGGATTGAGGAATCATCCTTTCTGTCTCCTGTCACCAGTGTCACTCCCCTCTTTCCAAGTGACAGAAAAGTTTGATGGCTACTCCATTGGTACCACCAGCCAGGGGTTCCTCAGCTCTGGTTCAGCCTCACGTCCTCTGGCATCACCCCGTGTCCCCCGGCCACCGCTCTGCCCGTCCCAGGTTCAGGGATCCCACCCCAGCAAACCTCTGCTTTCCTCTCTCCTGGTTTGAGGGGCCAAACCACGACACCTTCTCATTTACCTAATTGGGCCATGAAGTCCTGCCAGTGTCGTTCAGCACCGTCTCACCGCTTCTCCCCCAGTTTTAGTCGTTGGGCTCGATGCCGTGATGCTCCTGGGACTTGCCGGGGACATTCAATGGCATCCTTCACAGCGCAGTTCCCCTCACCCCGGCGTGCCAGGGAGCAACTTGAGGTGGAAAGCTATTTTAGGGAGAAATTACAAATGCTTCCTAATGTGCCATACAAAATATTGAGGAGAGCAGCGCATTGCGGAGCCTAATTACCTCCGGAGCAGGTGATACTTCTGCTACGCCTGGGTGGCTTTTTTTTTGGGTTGCGTATCTACAGAAAAGATTTTCAATTAACATTGACCTTTAATACTCCGGCTGGTTTTTGAGCCTACGGATGGTGAAACGGACTACAAATTAGATTCTGCACTATCCCTTGTTCTTTATATTTCTCCGCTGATGAGTTCCAGCCAGTTTGCAGCCCCGACGTGTTCAGCTCCCAGCTCCCTCGCAATCTCCGGTGCCGTGTTCAACCCCCCGAGATATTGTGTAGAAATGCTGTCAGACTCCTCAGATATACGTGTTTTCCTTCTCTGGCTGTACTTTTCACTCATTTAAAAAAAAAAAAAAAACAACAAACCAACAGAACAACAAAGCAAACAGAAAAAAGAAACCCAAAGCCTTTACTTCATGGAGGAAAATTTTTGAACAAAAATGTAGAAGGGAAGTGGTCTGTGGTACATCCTCTTCTGATTGTAGGGGTCTTGCTGTTCTGATTAAGGTGACTGTTATACCCTGTAAATCACTATTTTTAGTTCTTATTCTAAAAATAATTGTCAAAAAGCTAAAGTATGGTATAATAAACAAATGACGTTCCTTTGAGTCACTGCCATACCAAACATGTCTTAAAAAATATGTGGTAGAGCTATGCTTTATATTTCATTGTTCTTGTCAGCAGGGAAACACATGCTAATTGAATGCATGTTTACTCTAAACGAGATGTCTTGAATATGATTAGCAACGACAAATCTAATAACCTTTTGAAAAGAAAAAAAATATTGTTTTGGATTCTAAGGTGTCATTATAGGTTTTGGTGGAAAAATGTCTCTTGGTTCCTTAACTAAGCAAGCAGAAGTTGACTGTGTCTTCGGAAAAGGGCAATAATTTTGCAGGTGCCTCCTCCTGATCCTGGTGGGCTGAAAGAGGAGCAGAAAGGGCTGGTCCAACCAAGTCGTTGAGTCCAGTTCCGAAATAACAGAGACTTTCTACATCCTGCTCCACTGAGCTCCCACAGCAGGAAAACCAGAAAGGAAGAACTTAGCAGAAAAAATTATTGTGCATTTTGCATTTGCAAGATGGGCTTTTGGTTTTGTGATGATTTGTGAGTTAACAGATGACTCCTGTTTTGAGGTTGAACTCTAATATATTATAGCTGTATCCAGCCTAAAAATCAATAGCAAGTTAATGTTTTTTAAAAGATCCTACGTTTTCATACTTACGGTTTCACCTTCTTTCCCAGGTGTTACTTGGAAGATGGAGCTTCAAAAGGGGCCTGGCTGAACCGGTCGAGTATTATTTTTGCTGGAAGCGATAAGTGGTCAGTGGATCCCCGAGTTTCAATCGCGACAGCCAACAGGAGAGAGTACAGCCTGCAGATACAGGACGTGGACGTGACGGATGACGGGCCGTACACTTGTTCTGTGCAAACTCAACACACTCCTAGAACGATGCAGGTGCACTTAACGGTACAAGGTAGGTCTTTAACACAATTGCAATTTTTTTTTTTTGAGATGTACTAGGAAAAAAACTAGTTTATAGATGGAAATGTCAGATAAGGACATTTCAAAGATGCTTCCTTCCTTCCTTCCTTGCTTCCTTCCTTCATGTGGTCATAGACTGTATGTGCCATTGGCTCTGGGCCCCTACAAATAGGTAATTAGCCTAGAAGGGTCTCCAACTTGTCAAAATCAGGTTTAGCTCCTCACCTCTGCTCTGCTGACAGTTGAACAAGATGTGAAAATGTAAGAGGACAGTGCCAGTAGAGCATCGAGGTATAGCCCCCTGCAGCAGTGCTCGGCTGCTGTCTCTCAGTTTGGCGTCGCTCTCCTGCGTGGCTCAGAACTTGGTTGTTTTTATTGTTAATCGTTAATTATTGTTATTAACAATAGTCTATTTACTTCTGTGGGACAGTTTTCTGTTACGAGCACTGCAGAACAACACAGTCAGTTTTACACACATGGAGGTAATATTTATTGTATTGTTCCAGAGTGAACAATTCTTAGTTTCGATTGTCTCTAATGCTTGCACTCTGGTGCAAGGGGCTACAAAAAAAAGTTGGAAATTAATTGCATGTATGAAACATATAAACACGAGCTTAAAATTAATTAGGCTAACTACAAGTATATAGAAAAATAATAACTCAATAGTTAAAAATATGCATAATTATTAAGCGATTGCATTTATATCTTCAGAAATGCAAAGTATAACCTAAGGCTTTAACTTATTAGTCTTTGGTGTAATCATCATTAACATTTTCTTTTGCATTTTTATGAGTAATAAAGCAATGAATATGAAACAGAAGAATTTAAATGGCAATCTCTATTAATCCATATGGCACACCAAAATCCCTTACAAATAACACGTATGAAACGCTTCTCAGACTAATTATCCTGAACCACTGGACCTTTAGGCCCCAGTGATTTGTAAGAAGGTGAGATTGTAGCTCTCTATTTGTTGTATGAAGAACATCATTTTATTGGTACAGCCAAAAAGCCATCACTTAGTCATTATTATAACCTTCCTCAGAGGCGGCCGTTGTGTGAAGACCCATAAATGCACTGTTTGGGGCGGGTTGTTCGGGGAGTGCGGAAGTATTTCTGGGCTGTCGGATTGGGAAGCTGGAGTGAAAAAGTTGGGACAGCACCAATTATCATTTCAATTGCATATGGATATTCAGTTCTTCCGATATTATTTGAGTTATATTTTGTGTAGGAAGTAGGGACCAGTTCCATGGAGCACAGCCAGAACAAGCGAGCCATTTTCAAGACAAGGTTAAGAAAAAGTCCCTGTCCCTGTATTTTTTCCTGCGTGTTTTTCTTAGCGACTCTCAGGCAGGGAAAGCTGCTGAGCTCCCCACTCGTAGGGAGCATCCTGCGTCCCCTGGGCGGGAGGTGGGATCAGCAGCTCTGGAGGATGCTCCATCCCATCCTCGTGGCAACTGTGGCCATTTCTTTCCGTTCCAGTTCGTATCTTTATGTACATATGACTATAGATATTAATAATTACCCACCGCGCATTGGGTGCTGGGGGGGCCAGGTGTGAGCCCCCACAGGGGTGGGATCCCCCCTTGAACAGTGGGTTTCACGGGGCAATTTAGAGAGCCCTGCGTCGCACGTGCTGCGGTCGTCACCCGCCCGGTGGCCGGGATGGGACTTGAGCACGTAGGGCTTTTAATCAGGTGGCTTCATAATGACACTGTTAATAGCACCGTGGCTTCCCCTTCCGCGTGCTGAGGCTCGGAGGGGGGGGACGGGAGATTTGTGCATCCTTTGAGACGGAAACCGACCTGTCTGAAAGTAACCCAGATGGTAAAGGAAACATCAAACCGCTAATTGGTGCTACAAGCTTATGTACCCCTTCCTGCTGAATAGGGTTCACAGGGACCATACGATAACATTTTATGGGAGCGGTTTTATGTTTCCTTTTTAATATTGTTCATGGCTTTGTATTTCGAGATTAGACACAACTTCTGCTATTGGGGAGAAAGGAATGAAGGGAAAAGCGGGTCTTTTGCCGATGTAAAATCACGCAGTCAAAGGGCTGGGTTTCCTTTCACACTGCGAATAAATGATCAGCAGCAGACCCAGAGCAGCGCACGAAATAACAAGAGAAAAAGGAAATTTGAAAGCAAAGTCTTAGCCCTTTAAAACCCCCCTGGCCCCGGCTGCACTCTGCCGGGTAATGCCGACAGAAGACGTTCTCCTGCTGCAAAGAGGAGCCTGGGGGTGCGCGCTGCGTCGCAGATTAAATGAATGAATGAAGACTTAGGTCTGATCATAAGCTCCCAAATAGGTTCAAACTCCACATTGCAAAACTATTTGCTGTGAAACTCCGCTTTAAAAGCTGTGTAAATCCAATTTGCCCTCTTTTTTTTTTTTTTTTCTTTTTTTTTTGGTGTGTGTGTGAGAGGTCTGTCTATACACGCACACACCCTGTGGCTGTCATTGGGAATATCCTCTGCTCTGTGGGCCCACAGTTTCTGAACATATTCTTCTGAGTGCTTCAGAGAATAAATGTATTTTAATGGGTTAAAGATGCCTTAATTTCCAGGAGTAAAAGGTAGAAATGTGACACGATCAGCAAATAACGGAGGCTGGAGGGGAAGCTGCAGCTGCTCCATCCCTGGATACAGGGAGCAGTGAGACATCGAGGGTTTGGCCACGGTCAATCAGGGGTCTCTGACAGAGCCTGAAGCTGAGTTTCAGTCTCCCAAATCCCTGCCCAAAGCCTTAAAGAGGCCACCAAGCCAGGTCTAGATCCTGTTCCTCATTACACACTTACACCTTTTTGTACGGAGAAAATTAATCAAGTTAATAAAAAAAGACCCTAGCGTGTCTTTAGCCCACATTTACATCAATGAAAGGAAAATCACATGAAAGAGAGGAAGATAATCCAGTTAACTTTATTTCAGTGACCTTATTAAAAAGAAGTGGGAATTATGAAGTAATTAATTAAAAGTTTAGAAGGTAGGAGTTTGTAATCATCTCAATCTACCTCGGTGCCAGATGCTTGATCTGAAAAGTCATGAACTGCAGATGATTTAAACATCAGATGTTTGCCACAGCAAAGTAAAAACATGAAATACCTCTTACCACACTGTAGTGCTCGTAATTTTTCTAGCAAAAGGTTGCAATTTCTGCCATTTCTAATCTGACATTTATTCTGCCAAAGCTTAAATTGCATCCTCCGAGCTGTGTTTCCCTTTCAATTTGCAAAAAAATGAAGACACGTTTATCGATGTCCTTGAGAATTAATTTCATGGTGGGACAGAGCGACGGGTCACTGCACAAAGTCTCTGGTTCTCGGGCTGTGGGGATGATGCCCTGGCACCACGTGGGAAAGGGCAAGTCAGACCCTCGACCGGGACTCTGGGGAGACAGAGGCCAGGATGGGCTGTTCAGAAGGATCCAGCAGCCAAGAAAGGACTACCTGGGTGATCAGGACTAGTCCCAGGACTAGGCAAATATAACTCTCACAGCCTGTGAAGAGAGGCTGAGACAGTTGAGGGGTTCAGCCTGGAGAAGAGAAGGCTCCGGGGAGGAACTTCCAGCCCCTTCCAGTCCCTAAAGAAGGGGGGCTCCAGGAAAGCTGGGGAGGGACTCTGGATGAGGGAGGGGAGCCCTAGGAGGAGGGGGAAGGGTTTGACCCTGCAAGAGGGGAG
>JAHREE010148819.1:0-10660 GCA_033628505.1 Tringa tobata | reverse complement strand
CATTTCTGCAATGCTTGTCAGACTAAAGCAAAGTGAATGACCAACACAAGATGACCTTTTTTATTTTCTTGGACTCCCTTAGGTTACAGCTTTGAGAGGATGAAGACTATCTCTGGGACCAAATCTCGCTTTTGAGCTGACTGACCTACTGCAGGCAGAGGACTCTGCTCCCTTAGCCCCCGCAGTCCCCTCCAACAGCAGGAGACTTGTGAACTGGAAAACCAACCAGTGGCAGCCCCATGTTGTTTAAGATAGCTTTGTGAAGATCAAGAAGCTGCTCAGAAAGGAGCTCCTCGCAGCACTGAGTTTTACAGTGGTCCAACTGGCTGGCAGGTGCGGTTTGTTTTACCTGGTCTCCGATGCAGAGAGGGAGGGAAAACTTAGTCATTTTGATCTTTAATAAGTCTAGTAAATATTTAAGAAGAAAGCGGTCCACCTGTTCTGCATAGTCAAAAAGAACTTATCCACCTCAAAACATGCTGGAGGGAATATCTGTCTATCTGTATCAGCGATGCTAAACTGGCATTTCAGTGGGAGAGGGGCTCAAGCCTGGGCACATTTTCCAGGGTAGTTAAAAGCACGTGGTGGTGTCAGAAATGCTACTTGCTTCGTGTGCTCATGGCTTTGCTAAGCATGGAGATCAACAGAAGTGAATATATAACGTTTATCTTTATGCCTGAGCCTGTGAAGAGAGGATGGGTTAGTTTAATGACTCTCTATTTTTATTGAAATCCATCTTTGTTAGGTATCTTGGGGTTTACAGTGACTAATGCCTTTCCGTAATGCATCTCTCTATCAACAGAGACAACTATGTTTTCAGGGCAATGTTTTTCACCTGCTTGTCAGCGTGTCGAGCACCAACAAAACACACAATCTCCTTCTGAATCCCACAACTAATCATTCATTTATTTAAACGTCATGTGGTATCAGTAATGGTATCAGAGATGGGTTGACACAGCCATGCCTCTGCATACCTACGGAGAGATGGAGCACCTACCAGAGAGGTGCCATCAGTTAAGGGGGAAACCCTTCTTGGTATTGGTTTGTGGGTTTGTTTTTTTCCTTGCAGTTAACTATAGATACACTTAGAAAAAAATAAAATAAAATAAAAGCTATTTGGCTATTAACATGTTGGTATATAATATTGACAGTGGTGCTTTTCGCTGTAGTGGGAGGCGTAATCTACTTAACGTCACGCAGCAGAACAGCCTTCAATTCACATCTCTCATAGACAGTGGCGGCAAATGTTCCCCCAGATATTGCAAGCCTTGTGTTTCATTTCTGAGGGAGGTTTATTCATAATGAAGGAGGAAGAATTGATCAGCCGATCCACAGAAGGGAAAAAGCACGCCAGGGGATAAATCACGGGAATTAAGATGGGCAGACAGATTTCTGCAACTCAGACAAGTAAAAATCTGTGCCTAGTAGACTTTAGCTGTGTTAAAGGTCTCATCACTTTAGCTGTATTTCTCCAACCCACATAAATATTTCTGTCTATTGGAAAAGAAGGAAATTTCATTTTTCATAAAAGCTCTACAGTGATCCTGTTATTAGAAACAGAGGGAAAAGATATATCGGCAAGTCAAAGCAGCTGCAGCCGCATAGTTGTTTTCAATAATCCAGTGAGTCACTACATCTGAACAGCCTTTCATTTCTCCCTGTGGTTCAGACTAAATTGTTTATTAGAATTTTTGTGCATTATTTAAAATAAATAAAAAAAGGAAATTGTAGCTCTTCATTTTAAAGACTACTGCAATAAAAATTCAGATTATTCAAATTTATCAAGTGTATTGTGTAAGGCAGTAACCACAGCTATTTTTTTCTTAATACCGCAAGATATTCACTGGATTTTCCATCTCGTTCGTAGTCATAAATAAGCAGGCTGTTTACAAGATGTTGCTACAGGGAGGAAAAATACTATAAAAATGAAAATTTAGTCCAGCCAATGGCTGGAATTGTAATGAAAGACCTAAGTGGAAGGTAAACACCAGCTTAACGTAATTCTTTAAACGTAATTCTTCAAAAGTGATGCTGCAAAGGGGACCTGTATTTCAGATCTTCACCCATGTGGAGGTGTGGAATAGAAGCCTAGTTATATGCATATAGAGCCATACGCATAGCTATAATGTACATGGCGCTGCCAGAGCAGACAAGCACAAATATTTAAGGTATTTTGCTATTTTTAAGTCGCAAAGATAGTGAGCTTGCTTTTTTTTTCAGGAAATTGGACGACTTTAAAATAAAAGGAGGCTGGCTGAAAGCTTACCAGAGCTCTACAGGGATCTCTTGTTCCATTTCAAGGGAGGATCCGCTGTGTTCTCGAACATGTAAATACTGTTTGGGGCTTGGTTTTGTTTTTTTAACTCAGATGCTTGCCTGGCAAATTGAACCTTACAAACATAATTAGCCAGGGGCTGAACATTTAATCTTAAATTCTGAGTCTTCATTAAGTTTTCATTTAAACCTTAAGAGGGAAGTGTGTAACCGTTCCCTGCTCATAGGGATGGATGCAATTTGCGGTGGGTTTTTACGGCAGAAAAAGGAAACTACGGAAGAGAGGAAGGCTCAGAAAAACTGCAGCGAAGCCAGTAAGCGGTCAAGCAGTTCTATCATGGATGCTGGGACAAGATCTGGCTTCGAGTCACCTCTTGTGTGATCAAAGCAGGCTGATTAGGAAATTAAGAGGGTGGTATGGGAGGGCTAAGAAGGCTTGGTAGGTTGAAAGGCAAGGGTTTTCCCTTCCTGCAAGGGTTACTCCAAATCAGGATGGAGTGTTTTGCAGTAGTTGTTTTTTTTCTTGGGTGATCTTCCAACAATGGCATTGTTTGTTTCACCTAACAAATGAAAAAAAAAAGTGGAAATTTCTGAATTTGGATAATTTTTAGTCTATCTATTGACATAATTTAAACTGCTGTTTTTGAACTTGAGATAAATTTATAAATTAGAGAGGAGGAGGAGGGGAAATGGAGGGAGAAAAATTAATTAAAACAGGACCTAATATTTCCTTGAGAAACGTGAAAGGGCTGCGACTTTTCCTACACCCCCCTTTCAGCTTTTTCAGTGCTAAGAGGCCAGACCCTCTGTACACAGAATAAGGCCCAAAAAGCAGTAGAATTAATTTCCGTGACCGTTCGTGCCAAATTTATTCTCCTATTAAGTCTTGTCAGGGTGGTGGGACTTCTGTCATAACTTGAAGTAGCTTTTTTTTTTTCTTGACTGCCAAATAACTGGACAATCACTAACAGAAGTTAAAAATAAATTAAAAAAACCTTTTAAAATTAAGTAAAAATATTTATATAGTACCTAGCACTTGCTGAAAGTTTATTTTTCTAGTGTATGCTCTTAAAAAAAAAAAAAAAAAGAAAAAGCAGTGCAAGAAGAGAGCATTCACCTCACAAATGGCTGGATTCCAGGGAAAAAAAAAAGGAAATAACCAAAAAAAAAAAAGGGAAAATTGGGGCGGAGATTTGCACGGCTGCCTGCAGACAAGGCGACCCACTGGCCTGCTGCCTGCTCCTGCTCTGCCAGCGGAAGTTTTGCCCTCGCCTTGGCAGCAGCGCCCTGAAATCCCGCTCGGCTTTGTCCTGCAGCTCCCGGTGGGCTCCGGCCCCGGGGAGGAGGCGGGTGGGGGTGCCCTACATGTGAAAGCACCCGCGCGTGAGCCGCCTGCCAAGCAGCGCCCGCGGCCCCAGGTACAACCTCGGCGTCAGTCGGCGCAGCCCCGTCACCCGCTGCTCCCGTCACTCGGACGAAGACGGGCCATTTCAGTCGCCCAAGTTACAACAAGCCGGGTTTTAAATCCTCTTTGGTGCAGTTTTGCTAAGTTATCGAGTGCTTCTGCTCACGCCGGCAGCTTCGTGACTCCCACAACTATAGGGAAAATTAAGAATTAATGGAACTATTTAACACAGGAACAGCAACCTGGAAGGATCTGGCTGGTGCAGTCATTCCTACAAATAAAACTCGGTATGAGCCTCTGCTTGGCTGCTTGTAATGGGCTGGTCCTCTGGAAGTGACTGAACATCTCATCCTGGACACATTAACGACCAAACTCGAAATAACAGCGAATTTTGGAAGCTGATTTTGATAAGGAGGCTCTATTTGTAAAGTATTTGGAGCTAATAAAGCTATTGTGGTCCCGGGGAGTGCCCTGCTCCTCGAGCACAATGGGAAGCTCTTCTCAGTGGAATTGCTATAGAAACAATGAATTATCAGGCAAACGGGACCATCCAGCAAATTGTGCCAGACCAGGGATGTGCACTGATAAAGCGACCGCATTAATTTTCTCTATTTTGCTATGGGTAGAGCTCGCAACGCCTATAGAAATGTAAAGAGGCAGGTCGGCTAGAGTGTCTATTATTTATAGACACATTCTGTGCTGTAAAAATGAATTCTTCATAGGAAAACTTTGTACCAAAAAAACAGGCTTCATAACTAATCGGGACTGGGAGCTTCAAACATGTTTCAGAGAATAAGTGGGTATCCTTTAGTGCCCCCCTAAAATTTTCCAGGTGCAGCCCTGAACATGTTGAAAACAGCAGGATGCTGTGACCCCGGAGAAGAAGCCCATGCCCCGTTGCTGTCAGTCAATAGCACCAGCTTTGCCAAATGCTGAACCGCAGCTTCTATCACCTTCAGTCATCTTGCAAAATTGAGTCCCCCATAAATTGAAGCCCCCATGAGCAAATGCAAACATTATTAGTATGTTGATATGCTTGCAGCATGTGGCTTGGGAAGTGATGTGTCAGGACCAGGCTGAAGTACAAAACCACCAGCTACAAGAAGAAACTCTTGTGGTATCAAGCTTGTGACCTCTATATCGTCTTTGCTGCACTCTGTTCAACTCCAGTTGGGAAGAGGCTCTTTTATTTTTAAAAAGAGGAAAGACATGAAATAGGGCAGGCTATCATTGAGCTGTGAGAAGCTGGCCGCAGATATGAGGTGCACCACCAGGATCATGAAGAAGGTAGGGGACGTGGGAAAGAAGGATGAGTGAGAGAGGTCTAGGCAAGAGGATACTGCATTTGGACGTCATATATGACTGATATGAGAAAAACAGAAAACCACCCACCTTTTGTATGTGGACAATGAAAAAAACAAAGGCTGCGTCTCCTACTGGGCTTAGGACCAGAGTGCTTTAAGAGAAGGTGCTGTAAATGTTAAGTAAGACCCTAGAAAGGCAGGTTACCAAGGAGATTGATATATACAGGAGGACCACAAAAAAATTTAAAAACAAAAAAGTAACAATATGATGCCCTAATTCAGAGAGGAGCTTGTAGACCTGTCTTAGGTCTCCTTAAACTGAGAGAGTACTTAAATCCTTCTGCTATGGATGAGACATAAACACCAGTAAAAACCGAACGTGGTCTAAAGTGCTTTCTTGAGCTCAGTCCTTAATTTCAGAAAATAGTTACGAAGTCTGTGTTGTACTGATTGCCTATTACTTTTGAAATTTCATGTTCTATAGTTTTCACATGATCTAATTGGCTGATCTCTTCCAGGTTCCCAGAATACACTTCTTTGCACCCCAGGGGAATTTTTGTTACTCCCCAAACAATAATTCTGCAAAAAAATAGACAAACTAGTGTATTGCACGACCCTACAATGGGCCTACTGTTGATGCTGGATTAACTGGCCCTGGTGAATGGCTGAGCTCACATCTCACAGCCGGCCTGGAGCTCCACTCCGCTCGTCCTCTGGGGTTATGATATCATCTCTGAAGTCCTGCAAACACAGCTGAGCTCCACACTGCTCCTATTGTAGGTCCCACTTCTCTAAACACGGAGCTGGAGATCTCAGCCAAGCGGTAGAGCATCTTCTCTGCAGGAGATGGAGGAGCTGGGGATGCCTCTGTGCCACTCTTTTTCTTCCCACAGACGTTCACCGCTGTTATTCACAAAGGCAATGTGCTTCCAAAGTGCTGTTCATGTGGGGGTGTGCAGATAGAACTTGTATTTATCATCCTGCTTGTCCATGCGTGAAGGGAAAAGCCTGCACCTATAAAAATCCCTCCATAATTAAATGTCTCAACATCAGTTTGAGGTGGGCTAGATGGCGTTTCCAAATGTCCCGGCTGTCCGGAGGTGAGAAACCGTCTTCTTGCACAAGATCTCATCTTGCATGAAGCTTTGGCTGCTCATCACACATAAATAAGGCTGTACTGGTAGGCGAGGGGGTACCCGAGCGGATATTTCTCTCGTGCGATGTGTTTGTGTGTGTTTCAGGGCTGCTTGCCACTCTCTGTGCAGAGATGCTGGCGTCCAGCTCCGTGCCCTCCGGCACGTGTTGGCTAACGACCAGGGCTTCTCACTGGGGGCGGGTGACACCGAGCATCTCTGTCACCACAGCTGACACACTCTTGCTTTGTTAAACGACACAGGATGGTGCTGTGCAAGGCACAAGCTCTCTCATGCTTTCAGCTAAACAATTTACTACTGTGATGATATATATCCTCCTCCAGCCCCGCGAGCAGGAGGAACCCGGAGTTTGTTATACCAAAGTGCCAGCTTGGCCAGCTCTGTCCCACTTGACATCGCAAGAAGCGGTGAAAATAAAGTGACACCTTGACCTAGTGGTTTACATGTGTGGTTCAAGATGACTCTGCACGACATCTCGGGAGGTGCTTTGCGCCTTCAGAACTGGGTTTAGCCCAGTGCAGCATTTTTTGCTCTACTATGTTGCAGTGTTTTCTGCCTCTGTGCCACCCCAGGTATAAGCAAACCCAGGGGTTTGGAAAGCACATTTGTGGCCATCAAATGCAGCATTTTCTGCAAATCAAATGCTCATCAGTGACTGGGAACATAACCAAAGAGTTGAGGGAAGAGAGGAGGAAACCATGCTTGATCCCACAGAAACCACAAACCCGATTTCACACGGAAGGCGATTAGCCAGCCACTCGTTTGGTTAGGGTGGCTGCGCTACTTTGTAAAACATGACCTTTTAATGAGCTTGGATTTAGACCTGGGTGTTGGATCTGAGTTTCTGCTAGTCCACACTGGCAAAGGGAAAGCACCGGCAATAAATTATCATCAGGAGAGGGGAGCAGGGGTGAAGCAGCCATCAAAACCAGCTCTGTGCATGCCCAAGTCCTGCTATGCGCGACGGGATCGTACACTTGACCCCGCACCTTTGTGTTCAGTTCTCCCTCCCAAAGCCACCGGGATGCTGTGGCATCCTTGGATTCGCAGCGCTGACTCAGGCGAACAGTCCTGTGCCTGCTCCCTGGCACGGCTCTCTCCCAGATATTTCACAAGTAGATATAAAAATCCCTGAGTTAGACATTTGCGGCTGCACTCCCTGCGAGGGGAAGCAGTAAAAGGCTGATTTATGCTTTGAACCACAAAATACTTTTATTGCTTCTATTTTCTTTTTAATGTAACTGTCTTGCCCTTAAATGTCTAATCCCTTTCTAACAGTCCTATGGAGTCGGCAGGACTCAGGTATCCAGCAGCAGTGCTCTCTTTGGGTTAAATGTGCCATTTTTCAAGAGGACCAAGATGTTCACCAGCTCCCCGAATCCCCACTTGCCCTGGCCCCACAAGCCGTTTGCTGCCGGCATGGTCCAGCACGCCCTCCCAGCCCTCAGCTTTCTGGGTTTTCAGAGGGTTATTCCATCACTCGGAATATTCCCTGTCCTTCTGTTTGTGTCTTACCCTGCTGAGACAGTCACGAGAACTGCTGCTCCTTTTGGGAAGGAGAAAAAAAACCAACCCAGGCTGCTCTAACTGAAACGGGGATTTAGGAGTTTGACTCTAGGCATATACGTTTAAAGATATTGCCTAATTATTTCTTCATTTTTATTAATTACCATTAGTCATTTATGGGCCCTTTTTAATTTAACCTCTCAAGGAAAATATTACTTTAGGAGAAAAAAAAAAAGAAGTAATTTCATGAACAATTAGCAAAAGCTACAGCTGTGCCATAAAAGAGAAATACTTGGGGGAAAGAAACGTCTCAAATCGACCGGGGCATATGAGTTGTCAGAGGGATGGAAAGGCAGCCGAGGCCCTAAGGAAAGGGTGATGCTGCAGAGGGGTGATTCGGGCAGGGCAAAGTACACAGCATGGCACTGCTGGGTTCATCGTCAGGCCTGCTGTTAATTACTGGCTTTATTAATGATTTGGAAGCGATGGGAAATGTTGTGTTAATTACATCAGAAAACGACACTACATTGGGAAGAGCTGAAACCGGTGGTGAGAGCAGAAGAAAGAGTGGTGGGAGATGGAGGGTGGCCATGGATGGGAGCAGAGGGCTGAGGGATACAATAGCGGGATTTCACTCAGTTCAGCCTCCAGGGCTTTTTTATGGTTTTCCCTGATAAAAGAGCACTGGTAGTATTGGTGGGAAGGATCCTTAAGAGGTCAGACAAGAGGGTTTGGTTCAAGGCAGGCACCCATGGGAAGCTTTCTCGCTGCCCTGGAGAGAGGGGGCAGGGTCTCACCCACGGTGTTAGCCAGATCTCTGCTAACCAGATCTTAGAAGTCCCGCCTGCCTCTAGATTATACGGCAGAGCATAGTCTAGCATGTTGAAAAGAAAACTGTAACGCTGCAAAAGTTAACACATGGCTCTCCCTGTTGTGCAGCCCAGCTGAAGAAAAAAGGAGGGGAAACAAGAGCCCTAAATCCAGACAAATTTAGAAATCGTGTTTAATGATAATCTAGAGAAACCATACGGCGAAATGGAGGGAACGAGCTGCCACAAGCTGTCAGGGAGGAAACCCGCTGCCCACCGGATGCCACTGTTGCTCAACATTAAATCACATGGAGAAAACTCGTGTGGCAAGAGAATATTTGGTGCTTAAAGACAACCGACACTCCAGCCGCTGCCCCTTTCAGCGACGCGCCTGCAACTTGTTTGGTGGCGGGGTTAAATCTTTTTGCAGCTCGTCGTCCCGGAGGTAGGCAAAGGTGTCAAAGCCAAGGACGAAGGACCGCGTAAAATTTTACTTCTACTAAGCAGGCCCTAAAAAGCCCAACCAGAGTTTTATTGCATGGCCTCTTCGGCTGACAGTCTCCATTAACCATCGGTTAATACTGCAGAGTCAGAGCGAACCCGGTGTCGCGGCCCTGCGCTATTAGAAGGCATCCTTCGTCCCAGCGAAAGACCTCGGGGTGAGAATATTTTGCATGAAGAGCTACCAGCATAAGAGCCGAGCCTCTTGGCTCTGCATTGCAGTCGGTGTGGCGCACGCCACCCCTCCACGCCGCAAATAAATCTACAATTTCTCAGCTGGGTGCCTTTGGAAGCCACATGCTAATACGCTTATACGGGAAGAGAGACCAGACAAGGTTCAAATAAAGAGCTCACGTAATAAATAAACATGAGGTCAGTTTGGGAACAGCAATAATTGCTTTGTATGACAAGATTTGCATAGCAAACATTTGTGATTAATGTACAGCCCACGTTAGGTAAGGAGCCCTCGCTATCGTTGCTCCATCTGCACCTTCCAATCTTGAAGGCATGGCAGCTCCAGCCAGAGCAATTAGTCACTGTTTACTGAAAGGCAGATAGAGCAAAATTTTTCTAGTTCAATATTTGAGCGAGTTTTGTCCCACAGCCTCCTGTCGGATCCACTTTGCCACCGCTGCTGTACGCCGAGCCGTCGTGGGGCGGTGAGATGCAGCGCCGAGGGCAATAAAACCTCCTTCTTTACGGCGTCTTTTCTGCAGAGCCCAGCTAATTCTTCTCAGCTAAAACTTTCGGCTGTTTGTAGAAAGGGCTGTATTCCAACTCGAAATGCCATCCTGATTTGGGGATTTTTCTTTTTTTAAAGACGAGCAAGACTCCAGCTTCTCCAGAAAAGAAGCAGTTTGGCAAGAGAGGCTGGGGCTGATCCTCAGAGGTTAATTCCAATGGGAAAACTCTTCTGTTGGAGCCGGCTGGAGGGCTCTTCCACTACATCTTCCCAGGGGTGCAGGGGAAAGCCATCAGGGTCACTGGGAAGAGGAGCACTCCAAGAAGTATTAAATAGACCAGATCGAAAGGGGTGAAGAGAGCTCCTTNTTGCCACCGCTGCTGTACGCCGAGCCGTCGTGGGGCGGTGAGATGCAGCGCCGAGGGCAATAAAACCTCCTTCTTCACGGCGTCTTTTCTGCAGAGCCCAGCTAATTCTTCTCAGCTAAAACTTTCGGCTGTTTGTAGAAAGGGCTGTATTCCAACTCGAAATGCCATCCTGATTTGGGGATTTTTCTTTTTTTAAAGACGAGCAAGACTCCAGCTTCTCCAGAAAAGAAGCAGTTTGGCAAGAGAGGCTGGGGCTGATCCTCAGAGGTTAATTCCAATGGGAAAACTCTTCTGTTGGAGCCAGCTGGAGGGAAGGCACTCGCTGCCGTGCTCTTCCACTAAACCTTCCCAGGGGTGCAGGGGAAAGCCGTCAGGGTCACTGGGAAGAGGAGCACTCCGAGAAGTGTTAAATAGACCAGAACGAAAGGGGTGAAGAGAGCTCCTTCACGCTGAGGAGCTCCACAAGAGCTGGACGAGGGTGAGGAGGCATCAAAAACTCATCTTGGAGCAGACATTTCAGGGAAATAAAGTGAAGAACTGAAGATTCTTTTATGTTCTTCTCTCGCATACTCGCAGAGTTCAGTTAAGCTGTGACTGAGGCTCTGAGGATGCCAATCATCAAGAGTGATAAATGGCACCTGCTGTCTCAGACCTGCA
>JAHREE010148818.1:0-14290 GCA_033628505.1 Tringa tobata | reverse complement strand
TCCTACTGCTGTTTGTGCAGCCAGCCCTTGGCTCTCGAAGCTCGTCCCAACATCCCCCCTTCCACCCGAGCATCAAAGAGTCACAGGAAATAGGCACTGCTCCACTTTTCCCCCCAGACTCAGGGATCTGACTCTTCCTTCAAAAACAATAACGTTCTGGTTGAGCTCTGCTCCAGTGGAGGTGCAATCCGCTCCCCTCAGAGCCCAGCAGCCTCTGCCTCTCAGTGTTTTACAAATATTGCTCTCCCCTGCTTGGAAAAACAATCCTGCCTTTTATTACAGTCGACACAGCAAGTCCCCGCTTCCAAAGGCTGGCACTGAACGAGGCTCCAAACGGCAGCACATGGTCACCACTGCCCAGGCTGGACCAGACTCATCAGCGAGGGCAAGAGCCGTGGGAAATTCTGCAGCCAAGGATGCTTTGGAGACTTTTAAAAACCAAAATACAAACAGTATCTGCTGGGTGCAGGTGGCTGCTGGGGTAGGTAGGTAGGTAGATGCGGAGCAGAGCGTTAGATTGTCTCTCTCCCTCCACACTTGTTACTTGCTCAACTTAACATTGAAGCTGGAATGAGCTGTGCTGAATGTCTCCACCGCTAACAAGAAACAAATGTGGCCTCATGTTCTAGTTGCTGTGATCTAGCAAAACAGACCATGGTAAACACTATAAAAATGTACTGGAGGGAACCACCCTGTGTTTGCTGGGAGAGGGACTGGATAATCTAATAGGGCTTTATCCATCTCTAATGTGTCTGAAAAAAAGAAGGGAAAACTGGGCCTCATCCATGACATTCGTCATGTGCTAGCTATTCTGGTGTCTTAATGCTGCAGAAATCAAATTGGAGCGAGGCTACCTATCTGCCTCCCAATCAGGATCTAGACCCAAGAGCTGCTTTTTATGGCCATGCAGCGTGAGGAGCTGCTGATGTCAGTGGTGGCACGGGCCAGGCTAGTTTTTCCATCTCTACCCCCATGTTATCTGGAGGGATATTCCCTTCGTGGTCAAAATACTCTCCTCATGACGTGGATAATCGTTCATCTCACGGACCTGGGGATACACCAGCAGGACCTTCCTCTGGCTGAGAGCATCCCTGGGGACAAGGTACCTGCCCAAAAGGTTAGCCCTTATCTGGGTATTGTGTTAGCGGCAGCAACACTGGCATGGTTACCTCCAGATTTGTATCTTGGCCATGGTAACGGCAAGGCTTGATTCACTCACCTACCTCCAGGCACCTCATGGTGCCCTTGGTACCTGCATGGCCCTTAACCAAGGGGTTAAGGGTCTCCTCTAGCTACAGTGCCAAATCTGCCAGCTCCCTAGGGATCTCAGACATCCTCTAGCTCTTCAGATAGATTTATATGCCTCTGCCAGGCGCTCACCAGAAGTCACTTCCACCCAAGACGTTCTCCTCCAATATCTTCACCTGCAGGATGAGCCTTGGGCAGGCTCTGCAAGCCAGGGACGCCCCCACCCAGCTCCCAGGACCCCATTGGCACACCGGCTGCCATCTCTGGAGGGGAGAGAGAAATGGGCCCCGCTCAGTTTTTGCACAGAGCCACAGGCTGCAGAGGCAACCCGGCACGACTCCTGACATATGGCCAGGTTTTCTGCATTCACACCATCTCCCTTTTCAAGCATCTCGGGTTTGTTGTTTACTTTTTTAAAGCTACTGCGACCTTGGCACGGGGATGGACAAACATCAACTGCCAGAAAACAGCATGTTCTGAAAAGCTACACAGAGAAAAACCACAGCCCCATCTCAGTCTGCAAGCAAGATCTCCATCTGGGGAGGGGAGAAAAGAAGCATTTGGGATGCTCAGAGAAAGTGCTGCTGAGAAGCCGCCAGTGCTAAGTGCTGCAGCTCCTTGCAAAGCCCAAGAGACGACGTTTCAACATGCTCCTCCAGCTCTTACCTGGCTCTTCCCACGCCGCCGGTAATTCCTTCTCACAAGGTTCTTGTAATTCTCATTCTTCTTGGTCAGGTAGTAATACAGGACGCAGTCTGCCACCGTCTGCAACGACATGGGCAAGTCAGGGAACAGAAGGTCCCGGCCCCTCGCTCTGTCGGGGTGCAGTCTTCCAGGAGCAGCGTTCAGGCCCTGCCATGGCCATGTCTCCAGCCACTTCTGAAGATCTGCAGCCCAAACAGGCTTCCCCACACCTCCCTCCCCAAGCCCTTCGGTGGAGCTGGAAGCAGGGGCAACGCGTTTCCTTAATAAAAAAGGCTCAGCTCTTGCAAGGGACAGAGAGGGGCCATCCCACAGGCGTGCGGAGACGGAGATGGGGGTGCTGGGCAGGGAACACCCCGTGTTGGAAGCCAAGCAGGGGGAAGGGCTGACGCCAGATGACTATGGCAACGGAAGGCAGAAGAGGGAGAGCCGCCTGTCACCCTCTGTTGCGGTTGTGGGAGGCACAACCTGCCACGCGACTGTCAGCTGGTGTTATTTCCAGCCATTAAGCTCGCTGGCTCCAGCGCACTCCAGTGTCTCGCAGAGAGACTGAGACCCCGGTGCTCAGGAGCCACCATCCCAGCTCCAGCTCCAGCGGTCACCTCCACAAGCGCTGTCCCAGATCGGACATGACGGGAAAACAAGGAGCCACGGCTGGGATGGATTCTGCTCCTGAACAGCACAGAGCGTGCCACGCTGGGAAAAGTCCTCTGCTGAGCTGGGTGGGCACCTGAACGCTGGTCTTGGGCTACACCTTCAGGTGGAGGATCTGTTGCATGAACAGCAATAATCCCCCACACCCATCGCACGCCTGCAAGCACCTGAGAGCCGGGGGCTGCTGCGCGCTCCGGGGGTGCACGGGGGCTGCGCTCTCCTCATCCCCGTGCAGGGAGTGGAACCATTTGCAAAAACAGATTGCAACTTTTAAAGTGTTAATTGGATCTCTTTCTAATCTAGCCCTGATTATACACACACACGCGAACACAAAAACTTACAGTCATCTGTTCCAAGGGCTAAGATCACTTTTTTTTTTTATAATGCAATTTAAAAATCTATTAATTCATTACATTGAGCCATACTTTGCATCTCTCTCCAACAGGATAATGGATGTGTTCTGTATCATAATTACAGCCTGATATACAAACGAGTACAAATAAAATTAGAAGACATTTTACAGCTTGGAACACAGACTGGATTGTGAGCATCATCCAAGTCCCCACCGCTTTCGGCTTTAACAAGTGGGAAAGGCTGAAAAGAGCCTGGTATCTTACAGCAACAAGAGCAGCACGCCGTTCCTGCTGGCCTTTGCTTGCCTGCTGCTTCGGACAGGAAAGTCAAGAGTTTTATAAATTATTTCCCCAGCCCGAGTCACGTAGAATCAGAGAATAACTTAGGCTGGAAGGGACATCTGCAAGCCACCCCCTGAAAGCAGAGGGGTTCCCCCAGAGCGAACGGACACTGCACGGATGAGACACTA
Source organism: Tringa tobata (assembly GCA_033628505.1). NCBI lineage: Eukaryota > Metazoa > Chordata > Aves > Charadriiformes > Scolopacidae > Tringa > Tringa tobata. The sequence continues at coordinate 10,863 of JAHREE010148818.1, read as the reverse complement.
CATGAGATGGACAGAAGATGCAACTAACTACAAGGACCAGAGACGCATCAGCTCTCCAGTGGTTTTTGCTCAAGAGAACACCAGGTCCATCGCTGTCATTCCAGGCCAGGCCTGTACAGGATCTGCCCATATGGTCTGTCCTACAGAAGGTACCTGGCTTGCTCAGAACAGGACCAGAGACTCGCTCTTCCTTCAGATCTCCTTTTCAAACCTTTGTTCCATCAGCCCAATTAACAGCAAAATGGAAAAGTCCAAGAAGCACAACAGAGGCTTGGGAAAGGTCAGGCCCTCCTGTGAGCAAACTGTTCCTAAGCACCAAGAGGAGGTGTGTGTGCATACACGACACCAGCCTCAGCTGGTGGATGAACTGGGACTCAGCCCACCCTCAAGATCCCTCCTGGAGCAAAGAGGGGACCCCTCTGCTTTGTGCCGGGACCCTGCACCCCCTGAGCGACAGCCCGGCTGGTAAAAATGCCTCCAGGAGATGCTGGAAAGCAGCTCCCCGAGGCAGATCAAGGGGTGGGCTGCGACGCCTACGCGCCAGGCTGGATGCGTTCACACATCTCGCGGCGCTGAGCTCCCTGTCTCTCCGCAGCTGACTCAGTCCCTTGTCTCTGCAGGCAGTCAGGAGGCGTCTGGACCATGCCCGGGGCTCTGAGCCACCACCGCCCACAGATGCCCAGCATCCACCGGCTGCTCCGACACCAAAGGGCAGCCACGTGATGGAGAAGAGAGAGTGCCAGGCAGGTTAAAGCCAGGCAGGGAGGCTTACCTTCCTGTCCAGAAAGGATGCGATCAGGCCAAAGTTCTTTGGATGCTGCATGAACCTGTGGGAGCAAGAGGGAGGGGGTTAGTGTCGGCTCTGACCCTCCTCATCCCCGGGCTGCCGTGCCCTGAGCGCCCGGAGCAGCAAGGCCAGCTCCCCGAGGGACCTGGGGGTTTGAGAAAATATTTGTCTGCTGCTCAGCTTCCCAGAAAGACAGGAACTTTAAATTTAGCACAGCGGAGCTGGGCTGTTTGGAAGCTTCAATGCACAGATGTTCATCATGGGGCGGGAGTGGGCAGTGGGGGGCTGGCAGTGCCCATCACCCTGCTTGATCCCACGGCCACCCGAGCCCGTACCAATGTCAGGATGGGCACAGAGGGCAGAGACCTCAGGGTCTGGCAAGGAAAGGGCAAGGAATGACCATCAATGGCCGAGCACAAGTACCCTGCAGCATGACTGGGTTTGTCTCCACTGCTGAGGAGGACCCCAAGCCCGGCTGGGCCGTCAGGAGCAGCTGCAGAGGAGGGGAAGGGAAACCCAAACCCCAGGAGGAAGCACAGAGCTGCCACGTCGCTGAGTTGCTCAAGAGATCCCTGGTGGCACAGCCGCTCCAAGGAACACTGCCTCCTGCCCACAAGCAGAGGAGCTGTCAGCAGGCTCGCCCGCGGCTCCGGCAGCCCGGGAGGGTGCATCGCCCACCGGGCAGAAGCTGTCCCTGGGCACTGAGACCTCCCCTACAACAAATCCCTTCGCCTGGCTGGTGGGGAAGCACCAAAGGCCAACAAGCCCTTGGCATGAGGTGATGCTGGCAAGAGGACAGTTAAGTTAAGTGTGGGGAGCATGGCTCTTGTGCCAGGGCTGGAGCGCAGCTGGATGTGGGAGGTGGGAGCATGGACAGCAATGGGAGTGTGACTCTTGGGTGCTTAACAAGGACCCAAGTCTCTATCAGCTTTTCTGCCATCAAATATTTTGAAGGGCAAAACTTACCCTCTCTCCAGATATAACCAAGGGAAATCACCCAAGACACGTGACTAAATAAATAAGAAAAAAGAAACCCAAAATGCTGGGGCAGGGGGTGGGGGGAAGGGGAAAAGAAAAGCAGCTGGGCTACTCTGACAAACCGGGATCAGAGCACAACTCCAGCACCAGCTCATCACCCCGTGCTCGCACAAACCAAGGGCTGACCAAGGGACTGGGTTTTGAAGGCCACATTATCAACGATGCCAACACAGTGTTGGGGGCAACCCAGATGACAATCCACTGCTTTTCACAGACCACAATGAGGGACAGATGCTGTGTTCTCACAGTGCCCAGCACGACAGGGCCTCGATGCCTGAGCAAGATGAAAGGGTACTGCAGCCATCCCTGCTCCTTCATCAGCAAACCACGTCCCCCCATGGGAGCAGGCCAGCCACAGGGTCTCAATAAAGAGACCTGAAATCCTGCCCAGAACAAATAAAATCACTCTTCCTCGTGGTTACGTTTTAACAGCTAGGATGAGTTCAGACCCGGAGCTTGCTGGCCTTGCAGTGTCTGGCTGTTTTCCCTGAGAGCCCCTGCCATCAGGGCTGAACAAAAGGTTGCACCAGGTTTTCACGGTCTCAGGAAGAGGCCGGCTTTTGATCACAATCACAGACGATGCACCTTTGGTTCACCTCAAATACCCAGGCCAGAAGCTGCATCACACCAGGCAGCTCGGCTACCCGCACACTGGGACTGGGGTGAGAGCCAGGGCAGGAATCCCTCGGCCCTCCTTACAGCTCCTAAGGACCAATCTCTTACAATGAGCTTTGAGAGAGCCCCAAAATCCTGCTGTATTTACGCCTCGAGCTCCGCATCACCCACGGTGATGACACAGAAACCACCATGCACAGCAGGATGCATGAGCTGGGTGTGGATTCTTCCAGCCCCATTAGCCAGGCACGGCTCCGCCATTAAAGACCAAGTAATTAGCCTTTGCGTCATTTGCGGGCAAGCCTTGCTGTTTGGAGTGTCACATTTTAAGGCTCATTAGCAATGAGGATTCTCCTCCACTAAAGGCTTGGAGCCGGTTTGCTTGTTTTGTTCTTTTTTGGTCCATTTTGGCAATAAGTTATTTCAGCTGCAAACTGAAGTTATCACAAGGAGGAGGGATCCCGGACCCAGAGCAGCTTCCAGCACGGCTGGCCATAGGCCTGATGGTAATCCATGGAGCTGTCTCACCATCGTCCAGAGGTCACACTAAGGCAGTGCTGCCACAAGGGATGAGGTGGCTCTGGCACAGCCCTGTACCCCTGTGTCCAGAGCAGTGAGCCCTGCCAGAGCTCATCCTGCTGGAAGTTGAGCTCCAGCTCTGTTTTTACAGACACACAAGGCACACTGGAGGCACTGAGGATGCTCCAGTCTTCCATGCAAACACAACTGGGTCTCTGCTGGGCTATGAGATGCAGAGGAGTCTGGATCTGAGACTGAGCTGGAACCCACAGCCTGGTGGTGGTACCCAGGGAAGGGATCAGCAATCCCCCAAGCAATCTCAGTTGATAAAGCAAAGCTGTTCTCAAGCACTGCTCGTAAACAGAAGGCACCGCAGCCAGAGTCTGCACGTGTCTTACGTGGGAATGCCTCCATGGAAACAGCAGCCGGTGCAAATCCTGCAGGCAGCAGGACAGAGCGCTGAGGGACGGACACCGGCTGGAAGCTGCAGCCTGAGGGGGTCTGCATGGAGGGGGCTGGATGTTGACAGCCCCATAACCCCCCTGGACACACAGCATGTAAATCCAAAAACGTAACAGCGTAAAGAGCACTGGGTTTCACTGGTGTTATGCTTAAAGTGGCTGATACAACAAGGGATGCAGAAGCAGAAAAACTTCTAGTTCTCACCCTGCTGCGAGCAGCAGCTTCCCACACCTCTGCAGGCAGGCACGAACCACACAGAAAGGCCTGAGGTTTCTCTGCAGGTGCATCACCCTGTGCCCAGGGCCAAGGCAACACGACGACTGTGCCTGTACCCCGGGGTGGGGGAGCAAGACAAGCCCTTGGGAAATTCATGCTTTAACGTGCTGGGGTCCCGGCCAAAGCATCGCATGGGTCTTGTCTACACTTCCCAAGGCCACACAAAGAGAGGTGTGAGGGCTCCACTCACTTTTCCCGGAAGGTCTCCTTCTCCTGTTCGCTCCACATGTTCATCACTTGCCGGTCCTTGTAGACCTTCATGGGGTCATCCATGAGGCCGTTCATGTTGATGAATTTAATGCGCTGCTGGTCAGCATCATAGAGCATGGGCGGGATGACAGCGAGCTGGCGCATCTGCTTCTCCAGGTTCTTTGGGGAAAGCAGAGAGAACAGCTGGTCAGCACCACAGCCCCGCGGGGACCACAGGGGACAGATGTTCAAGAGGAAAGGACAGGCGGAGGAACAGGGGAATTCAAAAGCAAGCACTAGACAGCTTTATTGCTAGAGTAATTGTAAATTAAACGCTGAAAGAGGCTATCGCTGTCAGCCAGGAAACAATTAATCTCCCATTTTGAAATAAAAGGCTTTAAGATACTGCGTGGAAATGTCTGACTTAAGCAAAATAGCTCCTGACCACGATGAGAGACGAGTCAAAGCAGCAGTGGCACAGGGAGTGTAAACCCCTTCCCAGCCCATCGAATCCACGGCCATGTGGAGGTGCAGCCCCCCAGCCCAAACTGGGAGGGAAGCTGGTCAGCTCTGCACAGCTGTCTGAAAGGGTGGGCAGAGGGAGATGTTGGGTTTCCCTTCCACAGGAAACCTAATATTGTTCCAGGATGTTTCAAACGTCACTGTAACAGGGCCATCATTCCTTTCTTTCCTCGTACTGCAACACCCTGTGACATAATCTGATGCCTTTACTCCATCCTATTCAGGCACAACGTTCATCCAGAGTCTGGGCTGCACTGGGACAGGACAGACTGGGCACACTGGTTTCCTTAGGTATTTGCAACAGAGTGGCCAACGTGATGTCTCATTTGTGTCGTCCCCTGCCCAAACGCTGGGACTGTGCCCCGGTGCAGGTCCAGCCTCTGGGGATGAAGGGATGCTCTGGCCACCCTCTTTAATTGGCTAGCAGCACCATCATTCCAAGCCCTTGCTGTCACCTGGGATGGCACTGGTCAGACAAAAATTCCAACCCTTGACCCAGGAAGGCCAGGTCTCAAGTGCTGTTATTTTAATTTACAGCTAGATACTGGTTCTTAGAAGAGCAGTAATGTCCAATTCTCCCAGCAAACTGCTGTCCCAGGCCTGCCCAGCACTGCTCTGCTTCCCCACCGTGGCTGACCAGAGCCAACCTCCTCTTCCTAAAACACAGCTCTCTGAACAGACATGGACCTTTCAACTCATTTCATCACGTTCCTCATCCTCACTAGGACACCTTCTGTTCAGCAGCTGGCTGCTGCAGATGCCCTAGGGGGGTTTCAGCTCATTGCGGGAGGTCAGGGACAGCATGCAGCCACAGCATCGACCCCGACGACCGCAGATGGCCCCAGCTGAAAGGAGAGAGCTCCCGTGCAAAGCCCTGGCGGGCAGAGAGGTAGCTGGCAGGGGTCTGTCCCTTCCCCTGGCAGAGTCTCGGGTGCTGAGTGTTGCAGATACACCCCCAGCAGGCTGCCAGACCCCTCTGCTCCCCAGCAATGCATCGGGGCAGAGAGCTGGCCCCTGCCGCCAGCGATGCACCCCAGCTCTCGCCTCCAAGCTGCTTCCAACCCTGTGGAAGGGCTGGAAGCTCTTAAGGTCTCCTCTGAGACAAGCAAAGCGGTGGCTGGGTGCTCAGCAGAAGGCTATCGGGGTGGAATTTAGCAGCCCAGTGTGCCGGAGGTCGGAGGCGATCGTCTAATGCTCCCCTCGGCCACAACCTCTGCAGGGTTGTGCAATTTCCCTCTGCTGCTTCTGAGTTCCATGTCCTCCAGGTCGTCACCTTAGCTGGCTATCAGCGAGCTGCCTGGGACGCGGGGCAGGGAGGGAACGGTGCCGCAGAGGCAGCAAACATCTCAGCTATTGCTGGGCAAGGGCTGCTCTCCCCTCCCAAACGCCATCCATTCACTGCAGCTCGCCTCCGTGCCAAGAGAGTGGAACCCTTGTGAAACCAGATCCAAACGAAGCCAAGGTCACGGGGATGTTTCAAGATGAATGGAGCACTCCCAGAAGATGTGGGCCAACTGGCTCACGTACAAACCATTCATTCCATAGGATTCCCCTGTGTCAAGCCGCACGGCCCATTCAGAATAAAATGAAACAGAAAAACCCCTCCACCCGGCAGCCAGGGCACCGGCTCCCCTCTCCTCCCTTCCCACCTCTGCTTCCAGTTTAAACCAACAGCCAGGAGGTGTTTGTGGGGTGCTACCTGGGATGAGCAGCAGGCTGGGGTTTCAGGTCCCTAAGAGGCAGTTGAATGCTGCTAAACCCTATCCAGTGGCCACCAGCTCCTGGGGTGCTTTGATCCACGTTTTGTTCCTGTGGAACCATTGCACGGCTCTCTTGGATCTATCAGGCGGCTGGAAAATTGCTGTTGGATATTAAACGAACACCTCATTTTGGATCCTGCCCAGAAAGTCTATTAGGCATCAGGGTGACCTCTCCAACCTCAGCGTGGCCTGAAGCTATCAGGATGTGGTATCAGATGACACTGCGGGACCTGGCGTGGGACCTGGTGGTAACTCTCCTGGCTTCCTCAGAGAAGAGTGGAGTGGGAGGTGAAGAGGAGGAGAAAGGACGACCTGGTCTCACCTCTTGTTCCGAGAGCCCGTCGATGATTTCCGACACCTCGTGCTCGCTGCGTGCGGCCGACATGGAGAGCCCGCCGCTGCCCCTCTGTCCTACCCTGCTGGGAGAGCGCAGTGGAACACTCAGACACTGATGTTCCATTTCATAAGCAGCAAACCACGGTCATGACAACTTGCTGGCCCTGTTGTCCACCTCCACAATGACCACATCCCAACACGTCACCCAGGCCACCCCATGCCACGCTGCAGGAACGGTGCCCGCTGCAGCCCCGTGGGCTCTGACAGTGCTCACTCCTGCCCAGAGAGCACCGTCCCTTGTGCCTTGGGCTTAGGGCTCATAGGTTGAAAGCCTCCAACCACCTTCCTTACCTGTGCCAACCTCCTGGACCGCTACAACAGAAGGACATTTCATACCCAACCATACCCTCCTGTTCATCACACCCCACCCATGGTATAAAGGCATCAAGCCCTCAGCTTCGTAGCATCTGCTGACGCAAAAGCCGCATCTACTTTGTAAATGCCGCAGGAACTTTTAAATCAAAACCAGTCATTGACATTCTTACCCCCCCCCCAGTATCACCCAATGTAACAGCCACACATCCCAAGCAATTAAAAACTTTTCTTATTAAGCACATAAAAGCTTAGAACATTTCTCAGCACCATTTCTCCCCTTCTCTTTAAGATGTAATAAAGATTAGGAAGTCTGGACCCATCCAGCTCCTTGTGGGGCACAAGGATGGGACGCTGGCACAAGGGTTTGGTGCACACAGCAGGTGTCCCTGGGCAAGATCATGAGGCTGACATGGGAAGGATGGAAAGTTTTCAGCAAGGAGGGTGGAGATCATGAAACTGTGTCTCGTTCTGGCAAGAAACAGCGTGACCTCAATTGCACTTCCAATGAGGAGGAGGAAATGGACAGTGGACGGGGGACATCCCTTTCAGTGAGACACTTTGCTCCTTCATGTCATCTGTGGTCATTCCTATAACCTCTGCAGATGTTTCTTCTCCCTGCCCATGCTTCGATGAAAGCATGTGTACGTATTAAATCATCGACATGACCAAATCCATCTGCAAATCTTGAACATCTACATTTGGGCCCATCAGTAAGGCGGTAATTAGCACCGTCCCGGCCAGAACAAGGGAGCTGCCCTTGATCCAACGCAGCCAGCTGGGAGAGCAGCACCAGAGGCGAGACGGGCAACCACATTCCTGACATTTTTCACTCTCCCTTGGCTCTGTGCTAAGCCAACCTGGGGAAAAAGCAGCAAAGCTGCTTGTTTGCTGGCTTCTGCCTTTGACTAGAAGGGGAGAAAAGGGACCAAGAGCCATCCCAGCCCGCTCCTCCCGCGAACCAACCCCACACCCATCCCCGAAGAAAAGAGAAAGGCTGTCCGATACCAGCTCAGCCCCTTCCTACCGCTTCTCCTCTAACCTCTGCATGCGCTCTTGCAGTTCCCGCTGCTTCCGGATCTCTGGGAATTGCTTCTCATAGTATTCCCGCACTTTGCTCTCTTTGGCACGGCGCCGGGGGTTATTTTCGATGCGCTCCACTTTTTTTTCCCAGGCCTCCATCAGCTGGTCGTAGCGCTGGCAAAACTTCTGTTCCTGAAAGGGCAGAGGGAGAGAGGGAGCTCAGGGGACGTGCCTGGGAAGGGCAGTTCCTCCAGGCCTTTCCCTCGATGGCTGCTCAGGCCGAGCATGAGTCAAGTTGCTTAAATAAATATGGTTTATTAGGACATGGACACGCTCCAAGGTCTGAGACCAACCCAAGGGTAAATTCTCAAGAGAGGCCATCGGGTACCCTCAGGCTTTTCCCTCCCAGACCCAATATAAAATGGGAAAACCAGAATTCTTGCCCAGCGTGGCTCTGACCACCCACCACACCTTCTGCCTGAAGCAGCGCTCCGGGTGCTCAATTTGGCAACCAAAGCCCCAATGCTGGGGAAGGAGTCCCCGCTCCGACACGGCTGGCCATGAACGGGGAGAGGCCAAGTCACCTTCCTGAAAGCCACCAAGCAAGAAGGGACTGAAACACAGCCTTGGGAGAGGATGTAGGAGGGCAGCAGAGCAGGTCCCCACCGTGCAGAGCTGTAATCTTGGAGCCACCAGCTCTCCATGCTGGGGAGAGCCTCGCTGAGGCACCCAGAGCCAAGCACCACTTCCCACCCAGGCTCATTCCTGGTGACACCAACAGGACTGGGGCCTCGGGGCAGCTCCACATGCAGGCCTGGCTCCCCAAAACCAAGAGCTGGGCACCTGGCCCCCATCTGAGGCCCTAAGGTGCGGTGGAGGACTAATGCTAACGCATTTTGTCAACTGCTGCTCCTCCTTTCTGGCCCAGGAGTGGGACAAATGCATCCTCACCGATGGCAAACCCAGGCTCTGCCGAAACACATCACCATGAGGGGTTTTCACGCCACCTCGTCCCGGGTGATATCCTCACAGCACACCTCCTGGTTGCCCACCACACAGGTCCAGCACCACGCTCCTCCTTGGTATTGATGGGACCAGCCCAGTAACCATAGCATTAAAATATTATTTACAATATAAATGAGCCTCTCCCCACCAAATTGCTCCTCCCTCCTCTGGCCACCCTCTTGCTGGAGGAGGACACCCACACACAGGAGAGGTCCACACTGAGAAGATGCCTGGCCACCGTCCCCGACAGCTGCAGCGGTGACAGGAGTGATGGTGCCCAGCCTCACGTGAGAGCAGCTGCGTGAGAAGAGGGGGTTTTAAGGTTTCATTTTGAGTGAAACAAATGCCTTCTAGGCCCCAAATCAGGAAGCGAAAGCAGATGTTGCTCTGCAAAATAATCAATGGCAAACCCCAGGTCACCTCCTGCCCCCCACGCTGCTTTCCAGAATGGGTGGCTTGGCATCAGCACACTCGGCACCACAGCAGAGACAGGAGAATCTGGATTTCAAAGGACTAAATTCATCTCTTGCCATCACCACCCCATGACCGGAGGGAAGTCCAAGGCTGTAGAACTTCCCAGATGTGCTCTACTTCTGTCTTGCTCACTCTCAGCCACCAAAAAAAAAACTGGGGAGAGGTAGAAAACATCCCCAAACTGATCAAAACGCCCAGTTCTAGGTCAGGAGGCAACTGGGTTACCCCGAACCAAGTGGGTCAGTTGTACCATGGACCCCGAGCACCAGCAGCTCTGTGGACCAGCACTGCTGCCAGGTAACTGCAGAACCTGTGGCCAGTGTCACGCTGATCCTGGCATGTGGGTTTGGTCCAGCCGCCATGGGCTTGCCATTAACCCAAGCACAGCGACACGTCCTGTGACCCTGTGGCCTTCTGGAGGCACCTCAATGATAACGTGAGGTGGACAAAGCATCTCAAACTCCACAGCTAATGCAGACTGACACCCTCCCCCAGAAATAAATTCACTCTCACTTGCGGAGCCAGAGGCTTTCCTGCCCCGCACAGATGCACAAGAGATGCTTGGATTTCACTGGAGCTAAAGGAAATGGCCGTAAGATGAAATCGAGTATCGAGAACCAAAATAAAACCACCCTGAAAACCACCAAGGGGAATCTCGTGCCGTGGGCAGGGAGCTAAGGGTAATGCCAATAAACTGCGGCAGCTCGGAGAAATCACAGCTGCTGCCTTTTTACCCCTCCTGGAGCGATGGGATCAGCCCCCTGCAAACGAGAGCTCCCACCCTGCCAGCAAATCTGCTCTATCCTCCTGCTTTCAGAGCCTCGCGTTTGGGAAGAGGCTAAAAATACCCTGCAAAGTTTATCAAGCCTCAGCGCTGGGAGGCAGCTGGTGCCCCGTGCTGTGTGCCAGCCTGCGGCACGGCCAGGGACAGCCCAGCACGAGGGCTGGGTCTAGTGAAAAGCTTTGAAAGGTTTTTCATCCCCTGTGGGAACAAGCCGGTGCCGGGTTCTGCATTGCCACCACCCCGGCACGGCTGCCAGGCTCTTTCGCAGCCAGCGGGGCCGCTCTTTTTCTTCCTTTTCCTCCGTTCTTCGGGACAACTTGATGAATTCTTTATCCAGAATTCCTCTTTTAAGGAACTGGTATTCGCAGATGGAAAAAGCAACATCCACGTCACACCCTTGGTTCCCCCAGCAGTACCCAAGCTCCCTGCTCACACAACTCAGCCCTCCACAGCGCAGCTCTGTTATGGACCAGCCAAACACTTCTGACTTGCATCTGCATTCTTACAGCCCCTTCCCACCACGGAGCAAAGCGACCCTTCCTGCCACACCAAGCTTCAAACCCCACCACAGCGGGGCTGGTCTGCAGCATCCCTCAGCACCACTTTTTGGTCCAGCTGGGATATATGCTCCCTGCAATCTTTTGCCATCCTTCAAAAGCCAGGATTACAGGCACCTGGTAGCACCGTGCATTCCCCAGATC
>JAHREE010148816.1:0-24557 GCA_033628505.1 Tringa tobata | reverse complement strand
TCACATGTCATTGTAGAAAATAATCCATTTTTAGAAGTATGGGTTGGCGGAAAAAAAATCAGTTAATGAGGATGACTCACATTTTGCCCCCAAACCAGGCTATTCATGTGGCATAAAATGTGTGAGTTTAAGGGGCAGGTTTGCTACTGTTTATGCTGCTGGAAAGGTATCAGAAAGGAGAAATAAATCCACAAGAGTCCAAACTTTGCTAAAATGCCACAAATAGTTCCGTGAGCGTTGGAATCGATGAAGCTGGGTTTCCAGCGGGGTTGTGTCTTGCTGCTGGCACACGCTTCTATACAAGACTAGGCTAAAAGTCAAACACAAGTGTTTAATTATAAAAATCTCAATTTGGAGAGAATGTACTTGTAATCTAAAATCCAAGTCTCCAAATCTGGATTCCAGTAGTAAATACTACTGGAATTTTTTTTTTTTAATAGACAAATCAATACACTCAGTTTTGGGAAGATTATGGTGTTCAAGGATTTTGAGCAACTTCTTAACCAAGCTCCTGTCTCCAGTTTATAGGTGTTAAAATTCCATTGATGTTTATCACCTTTCCCTATCCTTTGTATTATATTATATTTTTCTTATCTCAAAACACAGCAGTATATTGCATTGTAAGGAAGACTTTTGGGAGAGGAGTTAAAAAAGGCTAAATGAAACTACACTTTCAACTTCTCAGATGTGAAGTTGATTTGAAAAAGCAGTTGACCAGAGCCCATCATGCCTGAGTGGTCGTATTAGTAATAGGTCCCTTGATATAACTAAGGAAGGCGATTATCTGAATTTAACATGTGGCCTTTTTCAGTCTGACTGTTAGGTCCAGATGTTCTCTGATTAACTGTCTAATTGAAGTCTGATTTAACGGTTGTGATTGTATCTGGCTTTCTGGACTTCAGGAATTGTAATTTTAGAAATGTTTTCTATGAGTGATGTGACTTTAACAGAAGGGAAGAACTTGTAGTTTCATCTTTTTTTTTTAAGAGGGAGGCTTTAAAGGTATTAAGGTTTGAAAGCATCATGTTAACAGGTGTCATAAACGAAACAAAATTCATCTGGGACAGGCTTTAGGAAGTCTGGGGACTGTAACCCCAGGGATGTGGGATGGATCAGATGTTCTCCCTGATCCGCTGTGCTCCTGTGCAGTGCTGGGGGTATAACCAGTTGAGGAAAAATGGCAACCTATTGACATATTATTTAATTAAAAAAGATGAAAATAAAATCCTGCGATAGTTTTAGCATAGCACTAACCATAGTTTCATAGCCCCCAGTCGTGTTGGCTCAGGTAATAACATTCTGCTTCCCAAAATTCTGTTTGCTGTGTCAGTTAAATGCATTATTTTTAATTTCCTTCCCTAAGCCATGGCCTGGTGCTGCCCAGTGCTGCTGTGGCTTGTTCTGTTTCACTCCACCTTCGGCAGCACTCGGGTTTGGATTACACTTTTCCTTTATTACTGTTTCTGTTAGTATAATGTTATCATATTTTGGAAACCTTTTGAACAAAAATCCTAGAAAACCCCACTAGATTATTATTAGGCAGAAATTGGTAAATATCAGTAGAAATGGGAAATATCTGCATGAAATTATAGATTTATACAGGAATGTGCATCTTTATAAGAAAAATCCTACTATTTGAATAAGATGCTTTAAGAACCAGTTACATAATTCCTGGCTCACATGAGCTGGTAGATGATGTGTGTTGTTTGATTATTTTTTTGATGTTGTTGTAATTAATTGTACAACTAGATAAATTATACTGTGTTTTAATGATAGAAAGACACTGGTATTAATGAAGTAGAAAATACACATCCGAGTGCTTGGAAAATGATGCCTGGTTTGGTGGTGTTTTTTTTTTTTTCCTTTCCAATTCTCATTGCTACATTTCAATTTGATTTGTTTCTATTTTTGTTTCAAGTCACAATAAAAACAAGGAAACTCATTACCATAGAGCAGACACTCCACAAAGGGGAATTATGAAAGTTTCTCTCCTATTTTTAGAAGTGAAATTTCCACCAGGTGCATAGGGCTCTGGTTCATTTAGGAATTACCACTCAAGTATGCTTTATAGAGTGTCTGAACAAAAGAGATGCTTGGGGTTTGTACGAAAACGGATAGCAAACGATAGGACGCAGAAAATACTGGAAGGCACAAAGATAATATAAAAACAAAACTCGTATGTCCAAGTAATAATTTTTAATAAGTCAAGGAAGTGAAATCTATGGATTTCCAGTGAGTTGTAGAATGAAAGCCCTGAATGTGGCTCTTGGGGTTTTGGGAGCAGAAGAGCCTGCTTTGGCCTGTAGTGACACAAAAAGGGACCTCAGCGGCAGGGACACCTGAGTGGGACCACTCTGGCAGCGTTTGCGCTGTCCGAGGGAGCACTCCTGTATTGCCACCACATCTCAGTTACTGGTGCTGCCCCTGCTCCCTGGCTGGGAGCTGATCCCCTCCTGGTGATTGCTGCTTCCTTTGTTGGCAAACAATGATCTCACAAAAGCATCGCTGCTGCTGTAAAAGAGTGAGATGTCGCTGGAGTCAGTGGAGCAAACAAAGCCAAATTGGGCCAAAAAGGCTTGAGCTCCTTTCCCTTCTCTGGAACTGAATTCTTCAGTGGTGGAGAAGACAGAGATGGAGAAAAGTTGTTTTATGTCTGACTGTTGCCTCCATTAAAAAAAAAAATCTCATGTTGCTATTGTATCACTTCCTATTTTATAATTCCCTGTTACTTATAGTCTCCAAATGTTCAATACATAAATTTATGCCATGTGTAATTGTTTTCTTCTTGTAATTTAAGGGAAAAAAAAGCTTAGATACAGCATTGATATTTATTTTTTTTCAGCTTACAATTGTGCTGGGATGTACTGCAAACCTCACTTTACTCAGTAAGGAATAGGCGTGGTGTTGCTGGTGACATCTCTTCCCCCACAGTGCGGTAATTCCATTGTAGAGGTGTTTTTCATAAACACGCGGGATTCTGACTTTAATTTGGAAACTCCGCTGACTTTTTCAGTTTCCCCACGTATGCCTGGTCTCTTTCAGGCTGATTTAGGTAAAGGAATCTTGCCTTCTGGGAGGGGACCAACTCTAGTCTGTATACGCTAGGTTTTGGGTTTATACTGCTATTTCTGGGGGCAATTTGTGGAGATAACGGTGATGAATCATCAGTTAATACCTGTCACATCCAGGTAGTCACAAGAATCCTTCAATGTGCACACGTATAGACTCCCTTCTTGTTCTTCGGCATCTGAATCCTATTAACAGCTGTCAAAACCTGGTAAACTATTTATATGCTTTCCCAATTTGTTTAATTGGATAGTTAGGAAATGGCATACAAGAAAAGCTTTTCTTTTTTCTTTTTTTTTTTTTTCCTTTAGTCTGGCTGAACATCTGTAGCATTAGGGGCTCATTATCTCTGAATTGGCATAGCAAATCAGCAGCATCATTAAAATGCCACATTAAGATGATTAAGTTTCTTTGTTATCCAGTTGACTTTTTGCATGTGCTGAGGATTTCATGATTATGACCCCACTCCTTGTAAAACACTTGAGCAACATCACCCTTTTGTGCCATTGTCTGTAATAGCTTCTGGTTTTCATTCTTTGTGCTTTTCATAACACTGCTGGCAAACTTTGCTTAACAACACGACAAAACTTACAGTCTTTTCTCTGTATTTGATGCCAAGGTCTTGGATTAAATATAGTAATCGGGGGATTTTCCTTCGGAGACTTCCTCCTAGAGACAATAGCTACAATAACACTCTACGTTGTCCTAATTGTTTGCTGCTATTGACTTCTCTTTTATTCATGCATTTTATAGAACATCTACAAACACTGTTCATGCGGTGACTCAGTCTGAAGTTGCCACCACAGCTTTATTTTGGATTTTTTCCAGAACCCATTGTTTTTACAGCGTTTCAGGTGAAACAAAAATATTACTCTGGAGTATGTCTTTCATCTTGTAATCATCTCCCCAGGAAATGAAACCATGTGCATCAGCCTTAACGCATCACACTGGTACTTTGTTGTGTAAAATCTACATTATTTTTTTTCTGCAGCGTATATTACCTTCGTGAACTGCCTCAAGAAAAATAGTTCCTTGGCTTGGACACCGTGAATGTTTTTTTCCTCTTGCAACCTCTTTGCTTTCCTAAGCACTTCTTTTTTCAACTGGGGGAACTTTGTTAGTGTTGTTGGGATAACTGTTTTTCCTCAGCTAAATTTCCCTTTTTTTTTCACTTGAAGTTACCGCCACCTTCCTCTTGGTTAAGTTGGACCAGTCTGGAAACTCCCTAATCTCATTACAATATGTCGATATGATTTTTTAAGTAACAGGTACAAACCTTTCCACGCAGCTGCCAATCTCCTGATCTCGTAGTATTCCCTGTGCGTGCCAGCACACGGAGCAAAAGTCAGGGCTCAAAAAGGAATTCAGTTGCTTCAGGACCTCAGCAACCACCTGGTTAATTTTAGGGTGGCCTGTGCTGAGCTGTCTTCTCCTCAGACTCTGGGTGGCTGTCAGGAAGGCAGAGGAGACTCTACGAACAATATGGGTGTGTTAGGACAGAAAAATTCCAACCCTTCTAACATCTATTTGGTTAAAAAAAGCTTCTTCCCTTCTGCTGTCTGTTGTCATCAGAGGGTGAACTTTTCCGTTGAGGTTCCTCAAATGCCTACGTGCAGACGGAAAGTATTTGGTGGGATGTCACTGGAGCAGAGGTGATGTTTGCTGGGGGAAAGCAGTGGTGGAAAAGCCATGACCAGAACTCAGGTGTGTCCTTCTCCGCACAAATATTGTGAGCAGTCAGCGTGCAATATGGAAAATGCAGAGGTTGTTATTTTCCTCAGTGGAACCATGGGATGGCTTGCCCAGTTCGTGGCAGTCGGCAAGTGCTTGCCATGGGGAACTCAGACCAGCCTTCACGCTGTGCTGCACTGGCACAACTCCGTAAAAAAAGAGTGAAAAGCTGTGAGCCATGAACTTGCGGTGAGAAACAGTAGAAAACGGTAGAGAAGCTGTCTCAGTTGGAGGTTATAACCAGCCCTCCGCTGCGAGGCAACTGCATTTGATGCAGACAAAAAGGTGAGACGTTGAGTAGAAAGTGGGAATTGAAATTGTTTCTGAAAGTACCAACAAGGTGCAGCTGCAAAGTGTACTTCCTTCTACCATGCTGTGTAGGGTGTAGCAAATTATTTTGGAACTGCCTCCTTTTGAGAGGGAAAACAAGCGTCCAACTATCCAAAAACCCCTTTTTTTTCTGGGGAAAGAGATTCTATTGAAAGCCGCTTTCAGCAACTGGCAATATTTTTTCCTTAGAGTGATGAAATGGATGCATAAACAAATTTTGAAGGATTCTTGATATCAGGATCACGCTCGCACCCTCAGGCATGAGGCTGGCAGCAGAAGGTACCTGCGGAGGAAATCCTGGTTTGGTGGAAGGAGGAATCCCCGGGCTGGGAAGCAGAGCTGGTTCTGCAGAAGGTGCAGAGAAAAATGGCCCATTTCGGAACCTCCGAGTTTTCCACACTACCATGGATTCTTGCACGGGATGAAGAAATTATCACCCACCTGTTTCTTCTACCTCCCTTCAAGCCAAAGGGAGATGGATCGGCTGGGCTTAGTGCAAACATTTAGTGTAGAGGGGTGATTTTTATCACTAAAATATAGTTGAAAATTTGGATTTCATGAAAGTGTCGGTCGCCAGATCTGTATTTTCCAGTGTTGCTTTTATGTTGCTACCTCATTTTCGCTGTCACCCATTGTTTGTTCTTGGCATTTGATGTGGTTTATTACTCAGAACCAGAGCTAATACATATTCAGCAGTCCGTGTTCTGTACTTTGGAGAAAGGACAAGTGATTAAGTACCATATTTAACTGTCTAACCCTCAGTTTGAAAGAGGAGCAGGTGGCCATAAGAACAATACTTTCAAACAGGAAACTATGTATTTTATCTCTTTAGTGCTTTTCTTCACTTGGTAGCTTGAGGCATAACTCAAGTTTCAGCCATGGTCTGGCTCCTGTCTAGGTGGAAAGTCAGCTTTAAGCAGAAGGAAAAGCTTGTCCTGTCAATTAGTAAGGATTTGAATGCAAGTGCTGGTAATACTGGAGTTAATAGTGGAAAGGAAATTCCACAACATAAGTTGGGAATCATCAGCTGTTTATATAGTGTGACCAATTTGCTTATATTTTTACACGGGAGCATTATTGTTAGTAAGTTATTAGCTACTTGTTACATTTTTCTCCTGTCAAGAAATTGCATTCATTTCAGGCAATGTCTTTGGTTTTCTTTGGACACGGCTCCAGGTGGAGGGACCTGTCCAAAGGCCATGGATGTTGATCTTCATGAGTCCGGGTTCTTTGTCACATGCTCCCAATGTGACTTCAGACAAACCTTTTAAAGTTTCTGGGATACATTTATTTATCGGGAACTCTTTACCCTGCCTCTGCTGTTTTTACGTAGTAATGGTATGATTCGGGTGTCAAGATTATGGGATGCTCCTCACACATTTGAGATCTTTGGATAACAATTGCAATTTGCAAGTGAAAATTAGAATTTTTGATTAGGATTAACTGATGGGAATCAATACCATGGCAGCACTGGAAAGTCTTATTCTGGATCAGACATATTTCTTAGGAGGTTCCACAGGAAGTATCCTTTTTAAATTTGTGTCTTTCTGTATTTCCTGTTCACAGGAACAGCTCAAGACACTAATTTCTATAGGCTAATTGTGGGTTAATAAATATTTTCTTTTGAATCCTGACTAGTACCCTGTGATCACAGGAGAAGTTTGTACTGTATTATACTTTTGTAATCTGTAGAAGGAAATTATCCATTCAGGGTAATTAACAGGCAGGTCAATATTTTTAAAGGTTATCAGGCTGTGAGTATCATTAAGTGTATGTAACCCACCATGATTCATGTCTCAACTGCATTTCTTCATCTTTGGGTGTTTAAGTAAAGCTTTTAGGAAGATTGATAATGTAATTTTATGTAATTTTTGGTGAGTTTTTTCTAAGAAACTTCATTGTGCCGAAGATGAGCGTTTTTTCACTTTTGTGCTTTGTTTTACTTGCAGATGATGTGGTTAAAGTGAAAGGTGAATACAGTGAGAGAGAGGAGAATGCTTTAAATTCAGAGCCTATGGAAAACCCAGAAGAAAATGAAATGCCTTACACCTATCCCAGAGAATATAACGAATATGAAAGCATCAAACTGGAAAGACATTCTAGTTCATATGACAACGTCAGGCCAGCTAGTGGAAAAATGAATTGTGATATCTGTGGATTAGCCTGCATTAGCCTCAATGTCTTGATGGTTCATAAGCGTAGCCACACTGGTAAATATCCTTCTATTATTCTTGTAAGAGCTGAATATTGAAAGGATAATAATGTGTAATCTAGACTACTTATTTTTAAAAAGGATGCCAAAATCAGGATTTCCTTGTTCAGTCTGTGATGACACATGTGATCCCTAACAAGTTACTCACATTTCTGTGCCTCACTTTACCCATCTTTCTTCTTACCAGGATTGAATGTTAGAAAAAGCATGTTTGTGAGGCATTTTAAGAATTTTGGATGAAAGGCACTATGTCATTTAAGTATTTCAGACACAAAACACAAGTTAGATTGGTTTTGTGCTGCCATTTCCAGTTGGTATATGTATTTCTCTTTGTGCTGTACTTTGGCAACAAACAAATGAGCATCTTGGGTTTTGACCTGCAGTAAGATAAGACCTTTTTTTTTTTTTTGTCTAAAAATTGCTAGCTTGTTGGAATCAGCCTCCTGCAGAACACTTATTTCCATGGAAAAACTGTACAGCATTTTCAGTAGTCGTACATCTGTTACAAGATGCTCTGACACCAGAGCTGCGTCTAACTCCCACTGAAGTCAACGGAAGGGCTGTGTGTGTTGCTATAGAAAGAAATTGATCCAGTACCTCATTCTTTCCCCTTCCAAAAAGGAAAGGGTGTGAGGATACCATGATACCCACGTAACCATTAAATGTCCTTTTTTGTATGTCATTTTAAGGTGAACGGCCATTCCAGTGTAATCAGTGCGGAGCTTCCTTTACTCAGAAGGGTAACCTCCTCCGCCACATTAAACTACATACAGGGGAAAAACCTTTTAAATGTCATCTTTGCAGTTATGCCTGCCAAAGGAGGGATGCGCTAACAGGTCACTTAAGGACCCATTCTGGTAAGTGACTTCAAAGACACTTCACGTGTTTTACTTGTGTGTCACTAGGACACTGGGCGTGGAAAGCAAAGAGTCAGTCAGCAAAGTTTGCTCAGCCACTCTGGTTTGGAAGAGTCACCGGATGGCAGTGCCCGCTCGCTCTGCCCGCTGTGCTGATGGAACCCTCTTGGGATGCAGCTCCGCGCCTGATGCCGAAAGAGGGCACGGGGAAACCCGCTGTCACAGCTGTGTGCTGTGAGAAACCGCCAGCCTCCATGCCTGCTTGCACAAAAGAACTCCTTGGTGTTTTCCAATGAGGAGCAAGGCTATGCCAGCAAGCTCTGGGTTTGAGGAGTAGCACAAAGATGTGCTTTGCTGGGACTTCCTTCCAATCCTGTCCCGAGCTGTGGGATAGCTCTGGGAGCACAATCCAGGACAGCAGGACTCTGTGGCCGGTTAATGCCTCACTGTTGCATAGTGCCGTTCATCTGAAGGTCTTAACATGCCCAACAAACACCAGTGGTTTTTCTCAAGACTGGTAGGGTGTTCTGTCCATTTTACAGATGGGAGAAGTGGAGGCACAGAGCTGAGGTGACTTGAATAACAAGCCAGGTATAAATTGATTAGTCTTAGTTTCCCCAGTTCTGCAGGAGCCAGGTTGTGTTTACACTTTGATTTGTGTCCTATCCTGTGTTGTACAGAGGCCTAGAAAGAAAACATGTGTTCTCAATGACAGATGTTATCTCTGCACTGCACTTTACAGGAAAAAAAGAAGTTCAACCTCACAAAGAACTAAAGTTAAAAATGAAATTATCTGACACGGATAAATGAGATACTGATTTAATCAAGACCCAGCACAGTGGTGGTGACTGTCCCCCCACCAGCACAATGCTAAAAACATCATGCTTCAAACATATCATGTGGTTATTGTGACTGAAGTTTTCAAGAGCTGGTTTATTAAATAGTATAAAAAAAATCTCTTCAAGTGAATCACATAATAAGTGAGCAATTGCATTAGCAGCAGGGAGTAGGGTCTTTTTGCACAGCATACAATGCAACGCTAGTTGTATTTGTGCTGTAGAGGGATGATATTTTGCCTGAGTGTGTTAGAGGATGTCTGTTCCCAAAAGAGTCATGAGATAATTTAGGCAGTGCTTCCAGTCCTTGTGTCTGAGGCTCTGGGGGAGGCTGCGTGGGTATCTTCAGTTTCAGATAGATTTGTTTTAGCTTAAATGAATTAGGAACATAATTCGCTTTATAACAAATGCCTTTGGAAATGAAATGAACCTCACACATGGTTTTGGTTTGGTTTAATGGCATCGGTTTTATGAAATTGTGGGAAAATCCTGTATAGCCAGGGCCTAGGTGAGGCAGTTAGGACAGTCGCAGTCCCGGTTTAGCAGTGGTAGAGTTGGTCTTCCCTAGGGAAGTCAAGCCAAGAGAAGTTGTCAGCAAGAGCCGGGCTCTGGGAAGCCGAGCTCCTGGGGACAGTGTTTAATTGTTAGTCCTCTTCTTTTCTAGGGCAGAGCTTGGGGCTGAAGAGGGCCCTATGGGAACTCTGCGTGTCCAGGGGGTTTCACCCTTATGTAGCCCTCATTTTGTGATGATGACACTGCTCATCAACTTCAGCATTCTCCATGAGCTGAGCATACGCTATTAGTAACTGTATACTTGAGTGGCAGGGAGACAGTGTTCTAGTCATCTCTCGTGGTTATTTTATGCTGCTCTCTTATTTTTCTAGTGGAGAAGCCGTACAAATGTGAGTTTTGCGGAAGGAGCTACAAGCAGAGGAGCTCGTTAGAGGAGCACAAGGAGCGGTGCCGCACTTATTTGCAAAATGCGGGCATGTGCGATGCTGGTGAGTTTATAATGTTACAGTGCTTTGGGTTTTTTTTGGTACATTTCAGTTCTTAAAAAAGGGCATCTGGTAAGCTGTTAATTCACAGCCTGAGAACAGTTTTTACTACAATCATTTTCAATAACCTGAGGGGCTGTAACATTTTATAAAAGGGTCTGGTTTAATGCATCCCTCAGGCAACTAGTTAAAGAATGCTTTTATTTTAATCACTTTTTTATTTCACAGTTACTTTGAATAAAACCTCTAAAATACCTTGTACACAGCATTTCTGTAGGTGACACTCACAGTAAGTTAGATTATTCCTACATTAATGTGATTATATGGCTTATTTTATTGGATGCCCATGGTTGTTGACAGCAGTTGTTCACGTGTTTCAGTCCGCTTGACGCTTTCTTTTCTTTAGAATAAGATCTGTTGGTCAGAATCAGTTAGAATTTGCACAAGTTTTAGTGGCATTGATCTAGGGTATGGAAATGGGGTGGTATCCTGGAAATCACTGACTGATCAGCTTAGGGAGGGAGTGAGAGGTAAGGGAGTTATTTCAGTACAGAGCTGTATTTGAAAAAGGGTGAAGGTAAAATGGGTCAAAACATAGTTTTCCTTATTTTCCTTTTTGCAGTCTCAGTGCTGCAGTTCTGAAAATAGTGAAAAAATAACGGCCATAATCTTTTAGCCAGCTTCACCTGAGTATTTCCATTCCTAAAATGAACTTGTGTGATATAACTCCCACAAAACGCCAGTAAGTCAGGAAAGAGTTACTTTTCCCATTCAGAGTTAGGGAGTGGTTTTGGCCTCCAAAAGATTACGGGACTGATCAGTAGCAGAGCTGAGGCTACGATTGCAGAATTCAGGTTCTATACAGCCCTAAGACAAAGAAACAAAAATAACTTTAAGGAATCAAGCTTTCTACTTTTGATTGTGAATTTAAAATAGAATTTTCTTTACAAGGAAAGGTTAGACTGAGTTTTCAGGGAAGAAAACTAAAATGTAAAAATATACTTAGAGAGATGACAAGGCCCTTTAATAATTTTTTTAAATGTAATGTATTTATTATATGATTATCAAGCAAAGATTCTGCAGGTGTCCTCACAAGCTGGGCCTGAAAACGAGTGTGAAGACTCATTGATATTTGATGATGGTAATGTGGGTACAAGAGTTCTTACCCCATGCAGAGTGAATCGGTTGGTGGTTCAGGCTTTATGACATACACACAAAAACTGCCATAAAGAAACAAAGATTTAACGAAGTTAGCCCACGAAAAACTATAAAACTCTATCTTCTTTTCAGCAAATGACATTTTTTTTAGAGCATTAATAAAAGTAAATGGTTATCAGAATGTCAGCAGGTTTTGGTTTTCATGAGAACCCATACATACTGTAACTGTGGTTTTATGTTACAGTACGTACTCCCATGATGGCAATCACTCCAAGATGTCCACCATGTGAAAATGGAAAACATGAGACCTACTATAGATTTCTGCTTTTAAATGATTCTCATGGTCTATATTCATTTCAGAATAGCAACAATTCACTTATCCTGAATCTGCTGTGTAGCACTCACAGCAGTGGTACTGTCTGCCTTAAATTGGTCACAGAGGAAATGTGAATTTCCAGTATGACATGATGTGGCTGTACCCTATGCCTTTAAGATCTTCGCACTTTTAAAAATATTGCAATGTTTTTAGTGGAGTAGTATGTTTTATGAAAAACAGGAACCCCAGTCTTGCTGAGGCATTTCCATTTGATTCTCTGGCATCAGCACTATGTTAGATGACAGAAGCAGCGAGAGGGAAGGCTGGAAAGGGCCTCGGGAGCTTATTTACTGCATTTGACTTGGGTGTTTTTCCCCTAAGTGTAGCATTTTGCACTTCTGTTTAGTCAATATCGGTTTTTTGATTTCTGACCATTTTCCTACTTATCTGCATCATGTTGAAATGTGGTGCTTTTCTGAAGTCCTTGCAGCCTTCTCACATGGAGCCATCTTTCAGCGCAAGTATGCTCTACATCCCATCATCCAATCATTAATTAAACGATTGAAAACCATTCTAGTTACTTTTTAGTAGGAGGCTTGCCTGTTCCAAATGTAGCAGTGTGGAAATATCTCTGAAAGAGAGGTTTTAGGTAACCCTCTTGCCAGAGCGTTGCTCGGTCCCTGATAACAATCTCTGGTCACATTGTTCTCATTGCACAATAACCCACCCTTCTGTTCCACTCTCCATTATTTAGTGACCACATAGAGATGCTACAGGAAGCAATGCCTCTAATTTGAGCTCAGCTTTGTACTTGAGGGTTTTGTTAACGATGCCCGCATGTTCTAAAAATTATACTCACATTTATGGTATGACAGAAACCACATTATGGAAACAGTTCAGTACAGGCTGAATGATGGTGTGTTCATGCTCTTGGTTGGGAGAATATCCGCTCTCTGCACCTCTACAGAGTGACACGGTGGCCAGGTGACAGCACTGTTTTAGAGAGACAGCTCATCAGCCAGCGATTCCGAGAAAACCTAAGTAGTCGTTCAGAATGGATGAATCACATTTGCACAAAAGGGACCAGGGAAGGCCATGGTCAGTCGCCAGCGTTGGCTACGCAGGAGGAGGTGACCCAACTTTAAAAGTGATCGGGACGTTGGAGCTGAACCCCATCCCACCACTGCATGAAACACCTCGGTTGGGAGCTTGACTTCCTGTCTAATTCCAGAGGCAAACGCGAGACGCTGGTCAGATCTGAAGCGAAGGGAAGAGGGTGATTTATTTGCTCTGCAGAGTGTCTTTCAGCATCTTGAGAGTTTCAGCTTTTTTCTGGCCACGCAGCTGAACCATCGGGAGTATTTAACTCACAGGATCTCACGCTGAAATAGGTGAAGTGCTTTGGAAATCCACATTTTCTTTATTCATTTTTTCTCAGTGTAACTTAGAGCAAAGCACTTGTCCATTTCTGTCAGTCCAGCCTGAAATGTATTTTTAGAAACATGTTATAGTTAGATAATTAGTTCTTTAAGCTAATGTCCCGATGTGCAGCGGAATCATCCGGTGGGTGAGGTAACCGAAAAGGGAGACAGGGCATGACTACTTCTTTCAGTCAAGAAGTCTTTGGAGAACTTTGAGTGATTAAAGACAATGTTTCCTAAATACTAAATACTATTCTTGGATTGTTTAATAAGTGATGCGGAAGAAGGAGGTGTGTGAGATAATTTTAAGGTAGCTTCTGGGTAGAGAGCGCAGTGTTGTGGGAGAGAACCAGAGTAGCCCCCTGTGTCTCAATGGCAGCAGATACTGCTTCCCGAAGGCTGTATTATGAAGACATTGTCAAAGGCCTTTTGTGGCCCATAAATAGAGATTTTTTTTTTTTCCTTTAGGAAAAAATGGCCGTTAGCAAGGAGTAGAAAATCTTAATGTGAAAGAAAAGAGCCTCGGCATTAAAATAAGATGGCAGACAGACATCAAGCTGGAAGATTGATATTTACAGCTGTCTCAGAACATATTATGTAGGTCAATAGTTACTGTCTCTTCAGCAATCTCGTCTGAGTAAAGACTATTGTTACCTCTGCAGGAAGCTGCTTGTCTGCCCTCTCGACACTAATTTGATAAAGTTCCCTTGGTGGCACATAAATAACCTTGATGGGACGAGCAGTCACCGCCAGTGAGTTCACAGGGCTGGCTGAGGGACCTACGGAAACTTCACTCCTGGAGTTCTGTTGGAAGATAGGGAAAAAGATTCTGAAAGTGTGAAATTAAAACTTTAACAGAAGTTTTAACTCCACAACTCATGGAGTTAAAGATTGAGAAAAGGAGAACTAGAAGAATAAGGAGAGCGAAGAAGTGGTAGGGACCAGGGCGCTGCTTTTCTGACATGAATGAATCATGTTTCCTTTCTTCTTTTTTCTATTTACAATGTAAATTTTTGAATATACAGCACTGTTTGTATTATTATCTTGTTCAGGGTAGTTGTGGGTTGTTGGGGTTTTTAAAATTGAAATTACTATTATTAATGACTTGTGCAATGATCCTGTCAAGACTAAAGCTTTCTGGGTAGGGGCTGGTTCCAACCTTGAGCTGCAGTTCTCTAAAGATAATATGAAGAGCTCAGAAAGCACATGCCGGGTTTTGGAGTGTGAGAGTTAAACAGAAGTTCTGAAATTAAAAATCCCATGACCTTATTCTCAAGAATTAACTACAGCTTCTGGCCAAAATCCAAAGGGATGATTATGTTCTGCCTACATGACTTTCCCTTATAGTTTCAGCTTAATCTGATGTTTTGTCTCACTCTGTATAAACTCTTACGTAGCGTCTTGGTGTTTCATGCTGGAAGCGAGTGCCTTTTAGCAACTGATGAATGTATTTATGTCTCTAAACATACTAGAGTAATTTGGAATAAAAACCAGACCAGAAAAGCAGTCTGTTATTACTTTAAGGCATGCCCTCTGTGGTCTGGTTATCATCTATATCATGGGGTTCCAGCCTGATGAAACAGGGCTCGGGCAGAGCTGGGTTTGAGCCCTGTTATCCCATCCCTCCTGAGTCATGTTCGTAGCCAGCGGTTGTGGCATCGAGGACTTATGAAGCGCTTCACGTTTTCAAAATGCTGAACAAACATTAACAAATAGCTCTAGCTGAGGTTTGGTGAGTCATGGTTTGTGCTGACTGAAACTCCTATGATATCAATAAGAGGAATAATAAACAGGTGAAGGAGTGACTGGCTCTGAAATGTACAGGGAAGCGCTGCACACTGGGCTATGGAAGGATGATACTGCGTTTTTATCACTTGCTGTACTTCGCAAACCGCAATTTAAGTCCAATTCTTAATAAAACTGCATTTAGCAGGACTGAAGTGATACCAAAGTGCTTGTATCATTTTCCTTCTCTCTTAAATAGATTATGCTTCCCATATTGAGGTATGCTAGTGCCATAGTGCAGCAACACAGCAGCCAGGATTCTTTCATGGTGAGATCTGACCTTTTGTATTACCTTGGGAGAATAAATCGCTCTTCCTTGTCTTCATTTTCCTCTACTTGGGTACCAACTCATAAGTGGGTCTGGTTTTCATCACAGAGGTCCCTAAGGCAGAAACTCTTAGTGCTACCATTTAATATAAAAGTACCACTACCGGGACTTTGTTCTTCAGGCAAGAGCAAGCTTTCTGGGGGGAAGCCGCAGCGGTTACATTCAGTACTAGTCTGGCAGTAGTGATATGAGGTGGCAGTCCCTCAGCTGGGCTGAGCTGGCCCAAAAGCCTCCTCAAGGTGAGAGCAAGCAGTAATTTCCCTGAAATGATGGGCACTGGCAAGCGTGGCTGGAGGAGAGCTCTGGAAAACGGGAAGATCCTTAGAACAGCCAGTGGCCCAGTCTGAAGGGAGGAGTCATAGGGCACACACGTGCTTTTCCTAAAATTAGAAATTCTGGAAGTTGCAATGACCTTTAAAACACCTAATGCTGATGCTCACAAGTGTGCCAGAGAGAAAGGTTCATGAGTTTTAGCTGTATCATTTAGTGATAATGACACCTGAAAAAAAA
Organism: Tringa tobata; assembly: GCA_033628505.1. Classification (NCBI taxonomy): domain Eukaryota; kingdom Metazoa; phylum Chordata; class Aves; order Charadriiformes; family Scolopacidae; genus Tringa; species Tringa tobata. The sequence goes on along the minus strand of JAHREE010148816.1, from coordinate 9,009 downwards.
AACAAGTTAGAAGTTAATATTGAAAGATGATATTCTTTTTCTTTTAATGAAACATTGGTATGTTTTATACAAGTTTCTAAGTGATTAGTTAAGACGTCTAGGTATGACTGATACCTAAAACGTGTAGCAAGAGCACTAAAGGTCTGACATTGGAGTTTTGCAGCGCTGTGCCCGTCTGCAGGTGTCACACAGTCTTACTCAGAATAAAAAAGAAAGGCTGACAGAGGTTCTCTCTCCATCTACGTTTTGTAACCAACCCTTCCAGCCAGTTTATTTTACACTTCCTCTTGTTAATGAAGATGCTGGGTTCGTATGGTTTGTGCTCTCCTTGCATGAGCTGGGGACTGCAAGATCCGTCTCTGTTTCTGTGCTTGGTTCCACTGACCGCAACTGGTGCCCAAGACGCAAAGAGCAAGAACGACAGAAAAAAGCAAAACAAGTTTACATCAGATCTCCAAACTGTTTCCTCCCAGTTAGTGTGGCAAACTCCGGAGATTAAACCATTCATCTCTTCCTTTTTTTTTTTCTTTTTGCTTTTTTTTTTCCTTTTCACCTACGTGTTGCTTTTTGTTTTTTGTTTGTTTTTCTTTTTTTTTCTTTTCACATTTTCCAAACTAGCAAGCGTGGAGGCAAGGCACATCAAGGCAGAGATGGGGAGTGAAAGAGCCCTTGTGCTGGACAGGCTAGCAAGCAACGTGGCAAAGCGAAAAAGCTCAATGCCTCAGAAATTTATTGGTAAGAACAAAAAACCTTTTCATCTGCAACAGTTAAATATGTGTGAGTTGGCAACCTGTAGTACAATGCCTCTGCTTATTTTAAATATCCTTCTCGAGTTTATAATCTAATCTAATGCAAAAGAATAGAAATAAAGTAACTTGGATTATTCTGATATGTTTTTAGTGATTTGTTGTAGGGTTTCGACTAAAATAAAAAAGAATATATTGTGTTAGATGCTTAAACCGGGTGGGAGCTGCTATTGTGCTTTGTGTCTGTGCAGGCAATGTATAAATATATTTTATGAGCTTCTCTCTGTTGTTTGCTGTCCCTGTGCGTTTGAAATGTTCTCTGCGAGGCTCTTCACAGGGAGAGAACAGGAAGGCTCGATGCTGTTGAGAGCTGAGAGCTCTTTCTAGTCAGTGGGAGCTGAAGGTACTTGCAGGCTGCCTGTGTGGAATAAGGCCTAGAGACAGAAAAGTATTGGATTTCTGTTAGTCAGCCTGCTGAATTTGAATATGATTTAAAAAAAAATATCAAATCCTTTCTTGTGGTAATTTAAGCAACAAGATGTTTCCATAGCGTTTTCTTTGCATTTAATTTTAGAGGATCAGAGTTTTGCATGCTGGGGGATCTTGAATACTAGTTTGGCAGGTTTTGTGTTTCAGCGAACGCCTGATCCTCTCGGCTACTCTTGTCTCATTAACTTGCCTTTTAAGAAACTAAATGCAACTCTCGTATCCTGAGCAAAGACCTGCCTTAGTCAGCACTTCTAGAATATTAGTACTAATAATGCCTTATTTGTTACATTTTGTATGGTTATACGAGGTACCGAGCACTTATTTTTCTTGCCATAACCTTTCCCCTCGGTGCGGGGGCCTGCGTGGTGGTGGGTGTTGACACCCGTGGCTGGGGAGGGGAGAAGCGTGGGGCTGGGCGTGCGGGCAGGGACCAGACCTCTCACACAGACCCACCAAAGGGACCTTCTCGGGACCTGGCTGGAACCTCCGGGGCCAAGGGCCAAACCTAGGTAGAGGTACGCAGCTAAATCCGTAAAAGCAACCTTATTTTTGAAGGTAACGTGGCTCTTGCTGGATTTGGTGGGTAGCACTGGACTTTAATCGGTGTAATTTGGTAATTTTCATTTAGGACGTCTTAATATAGCTTGAGAAAGGTCACCTTGTTATACAGGAGCAAAATAACCCCAGCACACTCCCTCGGAGTGCCTTTGGGTACTTAATATTGAAACTGTTGACTGTGTGATTTAGCCCTTCCATGTCACGCTGTGATTCAAACAGTCACACTAATGCAAATGGTTTTCAAAATCTTTAGCTACCTTTTTTTCTTTTAGCGCTGAGATCGGCTTCACCCTGTCTGGGTTTACAACAGCCACCAATTCAATCTGTACGGGTTTTCTTAAACGCGTCCTGCAGCAGGACGCAACCGCTCAGCACACGCTTAAAGTTAAGTCACCAGTGTTTTTCTGGTTTGTTCTACCAGCGTGCTGGTTATTGGATGGGCTGGATCCTTTTTCGGCTCGTGGCTGTGCTCAGTAGCGTGGTCTGCAGATGGCATGATGAACTGAGAGCACGTCCTGCAGGGGGTTTTGTGGAGGAGCTGGAGGACCCAGGGCAGTTCACCTCAAGGAACCAAATAACCCATTTCTGAAACTTAATGTTTTTCTAGAACCTGTGTGGTTGGCGTGTTCTCGTTAGGTAATGTGTGGTGAAAAACCCACTCCCTTGGTCCCTTTTCTCCCTGGGAGACACGTTTGCAGGAGCAGCGTCCGACCGACCTTGCTTTGACTCCCGTGACTTTCTGAACTGCGGGTGTAGGAGTGCGAATCTGCCGGGACAGCTTTGTGATTTCTTGGGAAACGGCGTTCCCAGAACGGCTGCTGATTTTTCATTTTGGCAGGAAGAAGGGACAGAGATGTGTACTAACAAGGCAGCTTTGTTTGGCTCATTTCTGTGAATGAAGTCTATTGATCAGAAAAAAAAAAAACCAACCCTTTGTTATTATTTGAGGGGGCTCTGCAGAGATTCGTATGAGCACTGGGAGTCTCGCCTGCTTTATTTCTTTGCATTTTCATCTTCAGGAGCCACCTCGTGTGCCCAAGTCTCAAGCAGGGACACAGATCAGCAGACCCCTGCACTGGGCCCCCCTCCAAAGGCTTCTCCTCCAAAGATGTTGTCCTCAGCTTCTCCTTTAGTTACAGGGGAACAAGGATCTGAATGGAAGTTGATGATTCCGCGTTTCCTGTTTTGCTGTGGATTTCTATTTTGTGTGCGTATGGCCCAAAGTTCCAAACCCTGGCTTTTTGTACTTCCTGGTTTGGTTAATGAACAGATTATTTCTTTTTTTAAACCCAACAAATGAAAATAGCCCGGCAGAGTAGATACCTGAGCTGGTGGTGCTTCGCTGCTGTATGAAACCCTCACGGGGCCGTACCTTCAGCTGATGCAAGGTGAAGTAACCAGGACCTTTCTGCCCGTTTACACCAACTGACCCACACAACCCTATTTCTTTCTTTTTGAAAACCAAGTTCTCCCTGAGAGCAGGAGTGAAAAAAGAATATCTTAATTTCCCATAGTGGTAGAAGTGCTGGTGCGGTTCTGACATGGTAACAGCCACCCTGACCCCCTGGGTGTACACGCTCTAATGAGAAATCGGCCCGCTTTGGTTAACGCGGCGGCAGGAAGCAGGTTCACTCCCTGTTTCCAGGGTCCGCACCTCACCAGGCTGCAAAAATCTATGTACAGCTTAGGGTTAGCGAAGCGCCACCGAGCAGCCCGTAAGCCTGTGTCACACACTATGGCTCATGTGTGAGTTTTGGAGGGGAAGGCTTTTGCATTGCACCGAGACAAGAACATTAAGAAAAAAATAAAAAAAGAGGAAAGGCGTCGTGCTAAGCAGTGGCTGCTTTGTACATGAACACTAGAGAACCTGTACATCTAATTTTTAATGTGTTTTTCAGTTTTAGCAGCTTAACTCGGAATAATCTGTTACGTTGTCCTGTTGGCTACAGGAGAGAAAACATCCGGGTCCCAGAATACTCCTTTCCCTTTTCCTAAATCATTGAGATCGACTTTTTCCTGCCTTGTTGCTGTCATTTTTGAGTGCACTGCTCCAGCTTTTGTCTCTCTCTGTGGAAAGGTTTGCTGTATTTCACCGAGGGGAGACAAAATAAAGAATGAAGAGGGCTCCCCCCCCATCCGCTTGACCGTGCTGCGGTGCCATGGCTTGGCGTTCTGGGTGCAGGATTAGCACTTTCTGTGGCGTTTTCACGCAGATTCAGCCTATCTAAATATAGGCATCCCATCAGGGTATCGAAATGAGACGCGTGCTTGGCTTGGGGTGTCTGCTGAGGCTGTGGGGGGACAGAGAGGGAGAGAAGCCGTTCTTTCGGTAGTGCCTTTTCCTCCCAAAGTGTCTTAGAAACATCGCAGTCTGGTTACAGCCTCATTTTGTACCCTCTCTTATAAGGAGTCCCTGCCTGATGTCCTGTGGCCTTTTAAAAATGTACCGCAATGCGAGATGTTAATCTGTCAGAAGATCATTTGGGTATTTGCATTTCATTTGATGTAACTGGTAATTTAAGCGAGACAGACTGGGCTATTGTGGGGACTCTACGAAGCCACCATGACAGTGGAGTAACAGAATATTGTCAGAGCCTCACTGATTGTATCTTACCTTTTTTGTGTTTTACCTTATGGCAGTGAATCCTAACCCCAAATTTATAGGGAGTCTTGCCTATTTATACTTTTGTTGCCTTTTTTTTTTTTATATTTCAAATTTGTTCACATATTTCACTTGCCTGGAGCTGGTTTTATGAGTCATACAAACGTGCTCTATCATTTTGTTTCCTTCTGGGTAAGGTTGGATAGCGAGTTTTTGTTGAGGGTTGGGAGCAGTTACACTCTTGTGGTTCACTAACCTTTTGTAGAGTGTTTTATAAGAGAAACGTGAGGTCCTGGTTTTCTGCCTCTGCAGTGAAACCTAATGAGTTTCATACACATTGAGTCATGGTGTTGACAGGTGACTGATAAACATCTGCACCACTCCAGTTACTGTAACTAAAAGATTAGTGGATCTGATGTTTGCAAGTCACTTGCACGTGAAACATTTGGCCTGGTCTATTTTTTATTTTTTTTTTTTTAAGCTAGGAACAATTCTATCTTTTATGTAACCACAGAGTTCGGTTACTTATTGCTAGATGTTTATAAAAAGAAGTGACTTTAGTCCTTTTGGGGAGCAGTTTTATTTTCTCCTTGCACCTGGCATGGAGAAAACTGGTCGGGATGTGCTGCCCAGCCCTCCCTCCCCTGCCCCGGTCCCTGCTGGAAGAGGCATGAGTGGAATTTCAGGTACAATCTCTTCACTCTCCTCCCTTTCTGTCTCATCTAGAGCTTTCAGAGCCCCAGCACATCCAGAGAGGCACGTGTTTCACTCCTCTGCCACTCGCCCCGTATCAAGTCACCCTAAATGTGGTGTTCTGTACATAAACACAGAGCTGTCCGTGTTGGACTGTCTGAAAACCTGTGCTGAGTTCAAAGAGACCAGGTGTGGTGTGGAGGGAGCTGTAGTTATCAGAGGAGAGTGCAGAAAATGGGCTTCAGTATCCGAGGACACATAAAAAAAAGACTCTCTCAGATGGGTAACAGTTGTGAAAAGTGCATCAGACCTCAGCCGGTGCCTGTCTGTGTTGTTCCTGTTGGAGAGGGCCATGCTTCTCAGGGGGCAAGTCAAGAACAAAAGGGTGCAATCTTGGTACTGAAGATGGACTATTTTGATTCATTATCTGATAGCTCTTTTACAAGTATTTTCATTAATTATTATTTTCTAGAAAAAAATATGTGAGAAGTTAGTCTATGGAAACTTTGAGAATGTTCTTTCCCTTAAGTCCTAGAATAATTACAAAAAATTAATGATGATTTGTCCAGTAAATATCCTCACCACCTCCTCTATTAGATCCTTTTGCTTTCAAAGCTTTAAAAAAAAAATAACAAAGCTCCCCCCAAACCCCACCCAAAAGCTATTTGTGTGTATGAACAGCCTCTTTCAGCAGAGAACATTTCACGCCTCTTTACTTTTCATAGACTAGTGCCGTTTAGAAAGGGCATCACGGAGTTTAAATGCTTCTCTGCCCACCTGGGGGATTTAATACCTCTCCTCTCTTGCAGGTGAGAAACGCCATAGTTTTGATGTTAATTACAATTCAAGTTTCATTTACGAGAAGGAAAGCGACATAATGCAAGGGCGCATGATGGACCAGGCCATCAACAACGCCATCACCTACCTCGGGGCCGAGGCCCTGCGCCCCCTCGTGCAGACCCCCCCGGCTCCCACCTCCGAAATGGTCCCCGTCATCAGCAGCCTGTACCCCATCCCGCTCACCCGCCCCGACCTGCCCAACGGCGGCTCGCAGGACGTGGAGAAGAACCACGGCCACCTCAGGGACAAAAGCCTGTCCTCCGACAGAGGTCTTTCCCCAAACAACAGCGGCCAAGACTCCACAGACACTGACAGCAACCACGAGGAGCGGCAGAATCCCACCTTCCATCAGAGCCAGGTCATCCCCGCTCAGGCCCGCAACGGCCTCCAGTCCTTGAAGGATTTCCCGAGGCCGTACGACATAATCAAGCCGCCCGCCATTTGCCCCCGCGATGCCTTCAAGGTCATCAACAAGGAAGGGGAAGCCATCGGCGTCTACCGCTGCGACCATTGCCGCGTCCTCTTCTTGGATTACGTGATGTTCACCATCCACATGGGCTGCCACGGGTTCCGCGACCCCTTCGAGTGCAACGTCTGCGGGTACCGCAGCCACGACCGATACGAGTTCTCCTCACACATAGCGCGAGGGGAGCACAGGGTAGTGCTCAAATAAAAGGACCCGTTTTCCAAGGTCAAAGGCTTTGCTTTAGATCCGAGGGGAGGCTTGTTTGTTGGTTTGTTTTAATTAGTATAAAGAAATATCTTGAGTATTTTTCTATGCCAGTTTTTAAATGAGTGTCATGGGAAGATGACGCCTTTTTAAACCTTTTTTTACCAGTAATTCAGTGTTCTGTAGCATCTCTGCCCTGCTGCTGTGGTGAGCGGTACTGTACATGATACCATTTTTATACAAACTTTATTTTTGTGAAAAATAAGAGCCATTTAGGATGTTTTTATTTTTTTAACGTGCGTTTGTTTTTATGATGTGTGCTTTGACTCAGCGCAAAAGGCTTTTTTTTATGCTGTGCTGCCGGTTTCCCTGCTTGGTCAGATGCAGAGTCAGAAGGGCACAGGAAGAGCTTGTTCTGGCTCTTCCAGTCCCCGTGGTCTTCAAACGGCTGATCACCCGAGTGAGGAGAAAAGATAATCTGGGAGGGATTTTAATTCCTTTTTAAAGGTTTTCCCCTAAGTCTTAAAGAGCATGTGGCCCCACCACACTTTCATTTTTCTTACCCCTCTGTTCACTTTCTTTAAACTCACTCCCACATGTGTCTTACTCAGTAACAGCAAAAGAAGAAATGAGCCCTGTTTTGGGGCTGGGGTTTTTTACCGGTGTGTGTTTTTGGGATACCCAGTGAGCTCATCCAATGCGCTCTAGGGGAAAATCCAGATTTTTTCACTGTCGGAAAGTCCTCCTTTCCAATGGTGGCCAAGAAGGAGGATGAAACCCCACTGTGCCTTGTGTCCCCGCTCAGCAGGAGCGGTGGCCGTGCCCTCCAGCTGGTGGCCAAGCCCTGGCAGGCGGCGTCCCCGGGCTGGGAGCGGGAGTCACCCCGTCCTGGCGGCAGACACCGTGAGAATCTGCATACAGCAGTGTGTGGGAGCTGACGGCTCGATCACACCGTCTGGTTTTACGTGGGGATATCCCTCGGAGTGAAATGTGCTGTTTTGCAAGATGAGTATTTACCATTACTTTGAAGCTGGTTGTTAAAATAGTTCTTTTAATCTAATCATTGCTCCGCAGCTGTATTATTAGTCACGGCGCTGAAGATAGGAATTTGATAACAGTTTTGCTGAGTGAATGTTTATTCTTTGCAAAGTATTTTTGTATAATGTAGTTAAGTGTGTTCTGATGGACGGTTTTGCATCCATTGTATGGTTTGATATCTACGTTGCTTTTGTACTTTCCCAACGTGGCCGTGCCCATATCCCTGGGGATTCATCCCTTTCTGTGAGGGAAGGTGGGGGCACAGAGTCTCAGGGGGAGAAGCCGAGGGTCAAGAAATGCTGAATTTCTCCCTCTGACCCCAGCTCACTCTTTTGGCTCAAATACTTTCTCCCTCCCTGAATTTTAAGGTACGAAAAAGGAAATTATATTAATTTTTCCCGATAAAGGTACGTCTGAAGAAGGGTAAATTAGTCTGCGGAGTGGCTGTCTCCAGTGCTGTGGAAGTGCTTGCTCCTGATGATCCTCGGGGGGAAGGAGAACTCTTTTGCCACCTTGTGTGATGGTTATAAAATAGATTTAAAGGCTTTTCCAGTAACCAGTTTCCCACCGTGAGGCACATACAGTCAGCGAGTGGATGTTGGCTCTTCCTGGACAACGACCTGCTGTCACAGCGTCACCAACGGCTCCACCAGGGGCTCAACCTGCTCGGCTGAGGATCTGCCTGGCCTTGGGGAGGCTTCAGCCAGTTCCCCGGCGTGAATCCTTCCATGACTCCATCTCTCCCGCTGCCTTCTCCCGGGGGAAGCGCCCGAGTTCCAGGCACAATCGTGGCGGATGAAAAGGCTCCTCGTGGTTCAACAGGAACGAATGAGGTGACGCAGAGCAAAACGTAACGTGTCGCCTGCACAGGAAGCTCCTCGGGTGGCCCAGCGCGTGTCACGCAGCACCCCCAGCATCCTGCTCACACCACCGCCCGCTCCTTGAAAACACTCTCCAGATGACTGTCCCCCTCTGCAACCTCTCAGCCACCTACCCTTCCATCCCAGGTGAGGTGAGCGATCCACCGCTGCGCCTCCGAGCGGCTCCGCTCAGGGTGTTGGGAAGGAAAGAGGGAGGTTTTCGCGGTGTCTGGCCCAAACAGCACCGTTTTCCCCCCCACGGCTCGGGCAGAGTCTGGGTTTAGAGATGGGCTCAACCAAAAGTAGTTCCCGGCTCCATCTGGAGCTGAGGAGCTGTCACCCCGTTACAGCTCTGCTGTTGAACTGTCGCATGTTGTGGAATTTCAACCCAGTCATTTATTAAAAAAAAAAATATATATATATTTTTTGACGAGTGCTGTTTATCTGCTGCGTGATGCTCACCCAGAACCAGGGGACTTTGTCCTCAGAAGGGGCTGGAGACCTGGACCCACC
>JAHREE010148813.1:0-15839 GCA_033628505.1 Tringa tobata | reverse complement strand
CTCTGATGGCTGATCTGAATTTCCCACTTTAAAAGAAGAATCCTTTCATTTTACCTTTCCTTTTTCCTTTCCTTTCCTTCCCTTTCCTTTCTTTTCCCTTCCCCTTTCCTTTCTTTACCCTTTCCCTTCCCTTTCCCTTTTTCTTTCTTTTCCTTTCCCTTTCCTTTCCCTTTCTTTTTCTTTTCCTTTCTTTTCTCTTTCCCTTTCTTTTTCTTTTTCTTCCCTTTTCCTTTTCCTTCCCTTTCCTTTTCCTATCTACTAGTCCAGCAAACCCTACCAAAGCTTCAAGAGCCACTCGGGACTCATTTCCTGCACATTTATGCATGCAGACATGGGCAGGCAAATTAGAGTTATGCAGAGACGAGCAGAGGAAGCGCAAGGCAATGATTGGAAGACAATGAATTTGTGGGTAACTCAGGATGTTTCTACTCCAAGTATAGCATCACGTTTCTGATGCAGGGAAGCCTGAGGGCCTTTTTTTTCTTTACCATTTTTTTTCCCCACTCTGGGGAAACCTAAAATAGCTTCCTTTGAGAACCTGCGCTCTCTAATCACCACTTCCTCTTTCTGCAGTATTTCTGGGTCCAGGCTTTTGAGTTGTAGAGTAATAGTAAATATGTATAAAATAAGGAAAACTGCTGCTGCAGCATCAATAGTGAGAAATACTTCAAGTGCTAGATCTGAGAACTATTTTCTGTTCTTGCTTTTTTCTGTCTTACCAGAAATTATAATTAATTCATGTTCTAACAATACTAAAATAATTATTTTCTAATTGTAACCATATCTGCAATAGAAGTCCATATTGATGCAAAGTGGAATAGAAAAAAAAATGACCAGACAATGACAAGAGTGAAAAGCTTGCAGGATGGAAGTCATGCAATGATACACAGTTGTATGCATGCCCAGTTTAGGACCCCAGAAAAGGTCACACCTGTTGAATGCTAATGAGGAGAGAATCGCCCCGGAAAAGACAATATGAGTAGTCTCAAGAGGAAATTAAAAATGTAATTTCTCTTGAGAAAGAAACCTAGGAAGGTGACAGCTTCTGTGGTGCTTTTGAGGCTGCTGAGCTTCAAGATGCTCACCTCAGGATCCTGATAGAAAACTAGGCACAGGTGGGATGCAGAAAAACCAAGGAGGTATAGGCCTCTCACACTGGAAGAGAAAACCAGAAGCACAGCACCTGCTGCCCTCCGAGGCTAACTCACTGTATCGAATGCAACCATGCTCAACCCCACCAAAATGCTCAAATGTGTTTCCAAATGTTTGTGAAGCGGCCAAAAAATTAAAAAAAAAAATAAAAAATCACAGAGCATCAGCCCATCCCTAAAGCTTTATTTCTGAGTTGGATCCACAATAGACAGTGGAGAGGATGCTGGAAAAAAACCACAATGGACCACAAGGGACACTGGTTCCCATGTCCCAGAGGTACCATGCAAAACCTCTCCTCCACACGCTGCGAGAGCCAAATGCTTTCTCAGCCAGACTCCCTGCTCCCAATGCCTGCGAGCACCTACTGCATTCGTATGAAGCTTCTCTCAGCCAAGCCCTCAGGAAAGCTGTAACAGCAACCTGCCATCTTTGGTGTCGACCGTGACACAGATGTTCCAGCTACAGGCACCTCCAATTCAGCTTTCACCTCCTCTCTATAGTTTCCCCTTCCACTCACAGAATCACAGAACAATATGGGGTTGGAAGGGACCTCTGGAGATCATCTAGTCCAATCCCCCTGACAAAGCAGGTGTCCTCCTAGAGCAGGTTGCACAGGAACGTGTCCAGGTGGGTTTTGAATGTCACCAGAGAAGGAGACTCCACCACCTTTCTGGGCAGCCCATTCCAGTGCTCTGCCACCCTCAAAGTAAAGAAGTTCCTCCTCATGTTTAGGTGGAACTTCTTACATTCAAGCTTGTGCCCATTTCCTCTTGTCCTATCCCTGAAAAAAGAAAAAACACTCAAAAAGAAATACCACTCAATGGGGTATCTCATTATTGAACCCTTGTGGTGCTCCACACCACATCACTGTGACTAGAGGTGAACCTCGCACCTCTGCCAGAACTGGCTGGCAGCTGAGATAAGGGAAAACCCACCAGAACCACTGGGTTTTTGCATTGATGCCCATCCTGCACACAACCAAGGTGATGGGTGACTTGTGACCAGAAGTCAGAGCTGTCATCAGTAGAAAACCTGAGCTTCCAGATGCTGTGGAAGAGCAGCCAGAGCTCATTTAAAGCCAACAGAGTAAAATCCACCTACTCCTACTGTGCCCTCCTCCCATCCGCACCCATCGTGCCGACTCCTCCAGAGTCAGGCCTGGTTTATCATTCTCGTCTTTCACCCACCAGAGAGGGACAGTGTCAGCGCAGTGCTCATCCTCTGAATCCACCAGGCAGTGTCTCCTCATCCCATCAGCAGCAGGACTGACACTGTACCCAAATATAGTTTGCTGGATCAAAGGGGAGGAGAACCGGACATGTCTAAAGCTTCTGTTTTTTCACAATGGCCACGAGATCTTCAGGAACATCAGGAGAAGAACAGGAAGTTCTCCTCACAATAGGAAGTGTCCTATTATGTTTTCAAGGTAATTCCTGAGAAAATATGAAGTTCTCATGTATGATGAATTTTAAAGATCTAAAATTTAATGATGGGAATTTTCTTCCCCTCCCGATTAAGCCAATCTACATTTTTCTCAGGCTGATGGTTTACCCATAAGCTGGGGCATACGTGTTGAGGTGCTCTTGGTCGCTTCTTTGAATGCCATTGTTTATTTATTAGCTAAAGAAACAAAGAACAAACAACAACATAGTACAGAGCTGCATGCTCTGGAGTGGAGCAACAGCCGCAGACCCTCCAGGATTGAGATGGGCCCTCTGAGGATCTCTCTCACTCACTTTTAGAAAAATCCCTGCTTTTCCACTCTTCCTTGAAGCAGCAAACTAGATGAGGGAAGGATTAATTAGCTGATGTTTGTAAAGCCCTTTGAAGATGAAAAGCGTTATTTTTATTTTCAAGTCTCACCAAAGGACAAAAAAAAAAAAGAAAAGAAAATTAAAAAAGAAAAGGTCAGAGAAAGACTTTGCTGTTTCCTACAGACCAGGGTCTCCAGACTGACCTCCCGCACAGAGACACTCCTCCAAGAGTATATATTATCTGGCAAGCCGACACTGCAGCCCTTCCCCCGGGGCAGGCATTAACAGGGTCTCTGCCCAGCTGCCTATTTTCATGAAACACGTAGCACTCAATACCACCGAGACCTCTCCCCCCGCATCAAATTTGCTTGAATTTGTCCACCGGATTCAAAAGTTAAGGGGAACACAGCAGCAGTGTGATCACACACAGCTCATTTCCTTAGAAAAGCAGGCTAAAAGCAAATGAGGAAGGCCCTTGAATACAGATGCGGAGCGCCTGGCTACCCAGAACCCAGGTGGGCTATTTCTTCCTGAAGTGTAAATTACAGAAGCGATTTATCCTTTTAACAACACTTTGCACCTACTGTTGGAATTTCTCTATGTCCCTTTTCTTTTTTGTTGTTGTTGTTTGTTTCTTTTTTTTTTCTTCACTCCCTGTGTCCTTGGTACCATGAGGACAGACTCAAAGCAGAGGCACTCTGCGGTGCAGGACAAGGATCCCTGGGTGGCTGGAGAGCAACAAGCAGCTTACAGGTGGGTGCCCTGCTCGAGGAAGACAAATATAGCAAGAAGCCAGAAAGGATTGCATCGCATTAGCAGAGCTGTGCTAAACACCTAAGACAAGGATGACGATGAGCTGTCACAGGTCAGGCCTGAAGTGAGCTGGCAACCCAGAAGGGGAAGACTTTACGGCGTGCATCCTTCGGCTCTGTGCTCTCACCAAAACCTCACCTCCACCAGAAATAAACAGAATGCTAGCTTTGAGCTACCCTGTTAGATAACACCTAAATATTCGTCTTAATGATGATGCCTAATGTCCAGCTATGTTTGTTACCCCAGGATCAGGGCTAGCAGCATCCATCCTGAGCCTGCTTTCACCCGCGTCCCTTTCCCCGCTCTCAGCTCAGCAAGGCACGATGCGCAAGAGCTGTGAGGTCCTGCATAAAAACAGCCATCTGGTGAAGGGGCAGGAAGAACCAGTTAAAAACAGAGTAGCTCCACCATATGGAGAAAATAATTCAGTTGGGCAGTGTAGGAAGAAGCAAACCCTATTATAATAATTGTGTTGCCAAGTGATGTTGCAGACTTGTTTTTCCCCTCACGGCTTCTGCACTGATTAAGAACAGAGCTTCCCCTATAACGTGGCACCATCCCCACAGCAAGATCAAACTGTTCCCCCAAGCAACTTGTGGGATTACCAGGTTAGCACCAAGATGTCTAACAGTGTGAACTGAGCACAGAGACAGGAACATTGCACGCGTGCACACACACACACACACACCACCAACGCCTCGCTTATTCTTCCATTGTGAGCTGAAACACCAAGACTTTGGGTAAAGGTGATCCGGTTCAGCCGGACAGCACCCCAAGGAAAGCTGAGGCCTCAGAACTAGCACTGGAGGCAATTACGCTAGTGGCAAGCCCAGGTTTGAAAGATTCTGATCCCACCATTCCCAACAAGAAGCAATGCAAACCTGCTTGGGGCTAAGGCCCATCTCCTCCCCAACACAGGAATTCAGGTTGTCCTGTGTTCCCCCACATATCTGGGACAGAGCAACCTGATAAAACCCCGATTGTAAACAGGTCCTTTTAGAACAGCTCCCCTTTTCTTCAGATATTTCTGGGCTGTTGATAAACGGCACCGGGTGTGCAAGCTCCAGAAGTACTCTGTACCCTGCAGAGTGAAGGCAACACCTCCCTGGAGATCATAGAATCATAGAATCATCTAGGTTGGAAGAGACCCTTGGGATCATCGAGTCCAACCATCTACCCTACTCTACAAAGTCCTCCCCTACACCATATCCCTCAGCACCACATCTAATCGTCTCTTAAACACATCCAGGGATGGTGACTCAACCACCTCCCTGGGCATCCTATTCCAATGCCCGACCACTCTTTCCGTGAAGCTCCCCCCACAGGAGCCCTTACTCCTTGGGCTCCGAGGGTCCTGCAATCAGATTATCATCACTAGGAGCTAACAACATGCAAACCAGCAGTGAGTCTCCCAAGTGCCACCCTGGCTCTCCCAGTCCCAGTGGTGTGCCCCTCATGGGAATCCGGCAAGCAAGGGATCCGTCTCTCCTGCTGCTCCCTGTCCACTCGCCACACAGACTGACAGGTAGCCCCCAAGACAGCAGCATAAAATAAGGGGCTAGCACCATTCCTCGGGTTAGCACGTGCTGAGCCCGGCACGTGAGGCAGAACAGATGCCCAGGCAGGGCGAACTCCGGGGCAAGCATGGGTCTGGAGCACAGCCACCACGCTGAATGACGGCAGGTAACCCCAGCTCTCCGCCTCTGAGGGACATACCCTCCTACCAAACCATTTGTTACAGGTGTGCTCTTTCAGGTTAAGAGCAGCTCAGGTCCAAGTTCAAGGCTGCAGCTTTCTCTTGGTAAAGAACTTGCTCCTTCCCCCTTTTCCCTTTGTTTCCTCCCTTCTCCCTCTCGTCCATTCCCACGCTATGCCTTTCCACTGGGCTGCATTTGCTTCCAGACATGCATGGTTGTAACCAGAGAGCTTTCCTTGCACGAGCAGCCTCAGCAGCTCCCAGCCAAAGGTGGACAAACCCACTAATGTCTCGGGAGGCATGGAAGAGGGAGCGGGAAGCACAGCCTCTTGCTGCAGACATCGTTCCCAGGCAGGCAAAGTCCCAGACCGAGGCCAGTTAACGTATTAGTCATTAATTCCGGATAAAAGGAAATTTATTTGCATGGCCCTGCTTAGACAAGACTGAAATCTTAACTTGCCCCTCCCCCTCCCCCTGCTCTCCTCTAAAACCTTATTAATATTGTACGCCAGCACAAGCCAAGATGCAAATAGAGCTCTATGCAAATACGGCTGAGCGCAAAGACAGCTGCACTTAGTTCAGTGCCTTCGTGCAACTCCAGAGGAATAGCCAGGGGAAAAATAAATCATATAGATGATAGAGAAAGCATGTCTTAACTTCCAAATTTCCAGGGAGAAAGCCATGTGTGCGCGTCTGTCAGAGTAGAGTTTACCAAGTTTCATCAAGGAGATAAGGTAGTTAATACTCTGCTTAATTAGAGGCTGCAATGTTCTTTTGGGGACTCTGAGGGGATTGCCCTCCTAAGTGTCTAAGGCTCTGTCTTGCAAAACCTACTTTTTAAGTGGACTTAAAAGTGCAACACTGCTCAGTAAAAGCAGTACTGTCAACTTTCCTGTTCATTGTTTCTCTGTAATTCCACATCAGACACGCTTAGTTTCTAGACAGAAACCTTTTTATGGGTTTTCCCTGAAGCACAGTCCTGCAAACAACAGCCCTGAATTTGAAAGTCAATCACTTCCATTCCTTCCCAAGCACTGCTACCAGCATTGCATTAATTGCTGCTGGCGATCAACAGGTCCCCAGGAATAACACTGATGAGGAGCAGAAGTATTTCTACCAAGAGTTTTGAAGAGATACCTAACAGAAGGAAAATTTTACCTTGACTCATATGCTGTCTTGGCCCCTTGGAGCAGCGTCCAGGTCAAGGATGCTCACAAGAGCTGCTGCTAACTACCACACTTGCCTGCAAGCAGAATAAACTTGCATTGACTCCAGCTGTGAGAAGCAAGCCAGCGGGTCAGCTGTTAGGGTGTGGGGTGGTATCAGCAAGACCCAAGCACTTCTCATTTCTATAGAGACAGCTGTTGGACTTTCAGAAACTTTAATACACCCAGGTAAGGCAAGCACAGTTTATGAATCCCACTTTATAGCTGGGAAGTCTAAGAGACATAGCAGAAAAATAATTTCGAGGATTTCACACAAGCAAACAAGAAAATAACTTCCTTTGTCCCGACCTTGTATGTTAGCCACAAGACCATCTTTAGATACAAGTGCCAAGTTTATTAGCAATACATATCACTGCAATTGGTGACCTTGCATTTGGAAATATTTCTCGGCTCTAAAGGACAGCTAGGAACGCATTAAGGTCACTTGGAGCACTTTCTGAGAACAAGCAGTCCAAGGAATGTCATTTTTGTTGAAGAACTATTTGGAAATGAGGTTCCCATCTGGAAAGCTCATCTGCTAGAAGTGACAAAGGAACGAGGGCATCTGCCTTGCCCAATAAATACAGAAACAACATGTCCCTGCTCTCAGCATAGGAATGATAGGTCTCCAAGGAGCTGGAGTTCAGGAAAGAATTAAAGCCCAAGACTGAGAGCACCTTGCTGCCCTCACCAGCGCCTCTTCCAGCTGACGCTTCTTCAGCAGCAGGCCCGGAGGAAGGAATAAGGCTTTTTCCTGGATTCAGCAAGGCAAAAGGTGACATCCAGAATGAATGCAGGGAACCTCTTGTTTTCCTCAAACAAAGATACTGGGCCATAGTTATAGAAGTTGTCTCTGCCTGCCTCCTCCATGCATTGGGGTTTAGATGTTATGCAAACAGGAACTTCAAAATGAGGGAGAGAGGAAGGCTACAAAACAATATAACAAACGAAATCTTTACGAAGCAATGTCCTGTCATCAGTGATCTTTGATTCAGGCCCAACATGCATTACTTTGCTCTTAGCTGTACTCTGTACTATTATCCCATATACTGCTCTTTATTACAGATAACTTCCATAGATCCACACCTGCTGCCTGGCAGTGCTTTTATTTGGAAATAACCATAGGCAGACATCTGGCATGTAGCAACACATTAGAAAGGACCTCAACATTTTTTTAATTTTTTTTTTTTTGGTAATTTCAGCACGGCCACTCTTTCAAGCACTCTTCCTTCTTTATGTAACTGGGAAAGGGCTGAGGTGAGAAGGATCCCACACAGAAAAAGAGCTGGCTTGCAATGCAGAAGAATGAAAGCACTGCTAGGAAAATGAGAAGACAGCTGGCTTCCACAAAGGGTGCCAGACCTCATGTCTAAAATTAAAGAATCTCATGTTCTGAGGAAAGCACCTAGTCTCACCCTTAAGTAGAAAAATTAAAAAGCAGGAACTGGAGCACAGCATGTGATTATTAGTGCCCTATAAAACCCTTACACAGGTTGGGAGCCAGATTAAGTCCTATGCATGTTGGTAGTAGCTGCTGGACTCTATTTTTCAGTGGTTTGTTTCAAGGCCTGCATGGAGTTGAAAAATGGTTGGTCAGCAGCCAGCAGCTGGACCCACCTTACAAAAATAGTCACTTTGGTAGCGCGGTTGTGCGTCCCTGGAGAGGCCAAAGACCAAAAGAGTCATGAGGTTGGCTTAGCCCTTTACCTAGATACCGTCTCTGCAGGCCATGTGAGAGGAAAGAGAAAAAGGAGAATGGGCATTTCACCCCTGCTTCAACACCAGTCACGTTACCATGCTGCTCACCTCACCAGCAGGAGCCAAATCGGAGGGAGACACCCTGATCAACAGAGATGAGTAAAAAAGCAGATAACAATATGGGCAACTCCTTCACAGCTCTAGGCCAACGTCAACACCATGCCCTATCTGCAGACCTGGAGTCCCACCTCCACGGGAAGCACAGAGAAGCACGCTCCTGCCTTGCCTTGGCTGTTACGGTGGCTGTGGTCTCCAGATAAATCTCCTCCTGACGGCAGGAGATGTTTTAACCAGTCTCTGCCCCAAACCCCAGGTCCCAGCCCTGCGCTTTTCCTCAGGACAAGCTGGAACAAAAGCTCGCCGGGTCACACACGGGTGAAACAGCCGGGATGCACCAGGGAGGTACGATGGGGAGAGGGAGGCAGCACCGCTGAGGCAGCCGCCGTCACCAAAGGGCACGTAGGTGAGCATGCCCCGAGAAGACAACTGCCGCCTCGGTGAGCTCGGGACCAAGCTATCACACACAGGTATGTAAAAATCAAGCCAGAGGAACGAGCAGGGTGACGGAGATCAAAGCGGGGGAATACACCGCCAGCCCACGACTCGTTTCCCCTACGCTCCCGGCAGCGCTGTCTTTCAGGTGGTGCTTGGTGGTTTGGACATTAATCACGGAAGAAGGGTATTTTCTCTCACATGAAAGCAGAAACACCCCCCCAAGAAGGCAGCCTGCCGGTGCGGTCGCTGTGACTCACCGGGTGCCTGAAGGAGGGGCTGGCAGAGGCACGCACCTCCTAAAAGATCACGGACTTTACACCGTCCCCCGTCCTCCTCGCCTGCGGAGCTGCTGGGGAAGCAAGCTTTGCTTTTCATATTAGCGCAGAGTAAATTAACCGCTTTCTTTTAAGAAGGAAGGAGGAAATTGCATCACCTCCCCGGTTTCCCAGCACTTGAATCCTGAACGCGTTTCCCACCACCACCACCAGCAGAGCGCCTCGCGTCCAGAAGGTAGAGAACAGCACAGAAAGAGAAATGCAGAATTTATCACTCCCCATCAGATAACAAATACGGGGAGAAATCATCCCTGGCAAACAGTCAGAAGGGCTCAGGAGAAAATCTCACATGCTTTACCAACCTCTTCCCAGATTGCTTCTGTTAAGGGAAAAAAGTGTCCACTATCATTGAAGTAATTCTGAAAAATTAGTTTTGCACCAACCCTTCTTGCATTGCTTTTGCGGTGGCTGAGGAGACCACATACTACTTCAGTCTTCGTAGATTTTCTTTAAGACATATTTTCTCCCTGGCTTTGGGCCAAGCCCTGGTATTCTTTTTACTTGGGGAAAGTCCTCAGGAAAGTCTGTCACAGATTTGTCTTGAATTATGGGTCTTTGCCTGGAAAGATTCATCTCTTCCCATCACTGACTAACGCATGAAAACCATCCCGGTCTGGTTGTCGGGAACTTGGTAGGATCATAGAAAATTCCTAGCTGCGGCAAGCTTGGAAGCAACAGGCTGTGGAAATAACCTTCACACACCCCACGGGTCAAACTACAAGAAGCCACCTGAGAATTAATGCATGCTGTTATCGATATTAATACGAGAACGAACACTTATTTCCCCTGCTCCTACTTCCCTGGAAGCCAGCTACGGAGACGAGGCCCCAGGCAGCTTCACCCTCTCGTCTGGAGGGCAACCAGCAGAAGGTGGGTGCAGACGCTCTCCCTCGCTCCCCATCCCGCCGTGCCCCTGCCCGGCCACCCCCCAGTTCAAAGTCACCGGAGGCCTTGGTTCTTATCATGAAATGTTCTGCCAAATCAAATGTAAACAAATGACATGCACAGTTGACATGGCAACAAAGCAGCCCTGCACGCAAGGCGGCAGCGGCAGCATTTAACTCTGCCGGGCTGGGCACAAATTTGCAGGAAAGACCAGAACCACGGGGAAAACGGCAAAGGTGGAAGATAGTATCTCCTCTCCTTTCCCCAGGTGCCTGGAGAAACACGCTGCACCCAGGGTTTTGCTGAGAGAACGGCTGGGTCACACCTCCTGTGAGATGTCTCCAATTTTCCAGGCAGCTCTGGGTGGCATGGAAGACCTCTAGAGCAGCACACCCACTTACACATCCCAAAGCCTCTCACAGAGGAGTTCAGCATCTCAGGCTAATCCTTCCTACTGCAGACTGACAGTATACCCCTCCTCTCGTGTGGCCCACCCTTGGGTAAGGGTTCTTTACAGGAGCAGAGCCTGGGCATCCACCACACATGCAGGAATGATAAAAAGCCACAAAGAGAACGAATGGGCTGAGGGAAGGGATGCAGCAGCACACCGGTATGATCACTTGGTATCCAATAATGCACTTTGGCCCCCTTCACAAATCTCCCACCAGAAGACAGCCCCAGGCATTTAATAATAGGAGTCAGAAGTCACCACTGCACGTGGGGGTCCCCTTGGACCGAGCAGTTTTGCCAGCTCCCTTATGCTACGTCAGATTCAACGAGAGCTTGGAGCCAAGGTGGGCGTCTCACTGCAACCGCTTTGGGGCAGGGACTGCGACGGTGTGATTCGACACTGCTTTTCCCTACAGACCTCATCATCTTCTAATTTTAGATGCCCAGGACAGTTTTCGTGCTCTGACCTAATAAGAAACACCGTGCGCTGCCAAAGAGCATCTCGCTTTTATTGTGGTGGCAGAACTGTTCCAGGGACGGGCGCAGGAATCCCTGCAAAGCCTGCACGGGGCGTAAGTGACTGGGGAGTGCCAAGCACAGGGAAGCATCCTTTTGGGAGCAAACTATTTTAGCTTCGCTCTCAGAGGAAGGCATGCAATCTCTGAGCACCCTTCCAGAAGAGCCTAGCCGGGAACGTCAAGTCTGCCAGGCAAAGTCCCTTTAAATAAAAGCGGCTGCTGATGTTAAGATAAGCATCCAAGCAGTAAAAATAATGAAGCTGGCTCTTAAATAATGAGTGCTGATGGCCCCCTCTGCTTGCATTCCTAGCCTAATTACTTACATGGTTAGCTCAGCCCTATATGCCTTTCAAATGCTGCCATTTAAAAATGAAAGTTAAATCCACTTGGAGCGGACAGGAACCAATGGGAACTACCATGTGTGCACGTCGCTGCCGGAGGCGAGGGTCCTGCCACAGGGTCCCCTCCCCTCGGTCCCTACTTTCAACAGGAAAACCAGATTTAAAAAAAAAAAAATAAAAAAAAAAAATCAAACAAGTAGCCAGCTTACAGATGGAAGAACAGCTCTTTAAGATGGAGGAACCTGCAGCTTGTGTGCTTGGGAATTCAAAACGCTGCCTCGCCTGAGACACAGAATCATAGAATCGTCCAGGTTGGAAGAGAACCTTGGGATCATCGAGTCCAACCATCTACCCTACTCTACCAAGTTCTCCCCTACACCATATCCCCCAATACCACATCTAAACAACTCTTAAACACATCCAGGGATGGTGACTCCACCACCTCCCTGGGCAGCCTATTCCAATGCCCAACCACTCTTTCTGTGAAGAATTCTTTCCTAATGTTCAGTCTAAATCTACCCTGTTGGAGCTTGAAGCCATTCCCTCTCATTCTGTCATTAATTACCTGTGAGAAGAGACCAGCACCAACCTCTCTACGGTGTCCCTTCAAGTAGTTGTAGAGAGATGTAGAGGTTCAGGTTATGGTGCTGATGCCAGGCAAGTCAGGGGGAGCAGGTCCTGGGGAAGGAGCCCCAAGCTTAGGTCACAGCCCCACTGCCGCCCCTTTGCTGGGACATCCCTTCAGCTCCGTCCAGTTCCAGGGGAGCTCCCGCAGGTGTCCTCCCACCACGTGGCACGTGTCTCAACTGCATCCCCACCACGCAGACAGGCCGTCTGCTGCATACATACAGGTATATGAAGTCCCACCAGCAAATCTATAGAGTTCCTCACACAACCTCTAAGATTGAATTAGAGGGTTAAGGGTTGCTCAAAAAAAAAAGAAAAGAAAACAAATCAAAACTCCAAGAATGAGATGGGATTGCACATACTGAACTGGGTCTGGAAACGGCACAAAGGATGAGGGACAGATAATGGTTTTGGTGAAGAGGTCAGGGCCCAGAGCATCACACCACCCCTCGCCCCATCGCTGCAAGAGAGGGGCCCACCAGAAGAAAGGCTGCAAACCCACACTGTAGCACCCCAAAGGGTCTCTCGCATGTGGTCTTCCCATTTAGTTTGGCACCAACATTTTGGCTCCAGAAGCTACCCTGGCAACAAACTCTTTCCTGAAAATTTATCACATGCCTTCATACAAAGCTGCCAGAATCATTTATAGCCACTTATCTAACAATATCTGCTTTCGCTTCAGTCATTAAGGAAATAAACAGAGGCTGGAAAAGAGTCAGTATGGAAAAGGGGCCTCTACTTTGGAGAATCAACAGCCTTGGACTACCGGAGATGAGCGGATGCTGCCCTGCCTCAGAAACAGGCTAGCGTGACAACAGTGATGGATTACGGAGAGAGATTGCTTCTCAAAACGACGTCCAATTACTCTTCATGCCCAATCAAATTGGTTTTAAGTTATCCCTCAAGTGAAAGAAGCATTCCTGACCTGGAAGAGAAGGCAAGGGCTTTATGTGTAAATAAATAATTAGAAATAACCATAGGCTGATTGTTCAGTTGCTGGGGTCTATCAGAGAAGAAATAAGAAAAAGCAGCAGTAACGCATTGCTTTCCGTCTCACATCTGTGAGGATTTTTTTCAAGATCTGTAATTTATGACAGATTGTTTTTATGAGCCAGCAAACAATGATTTATAACATTAATAACCCACGATAGGTAAGTTCCCCAAATACGATACCCTTGTGTACTTCTCCATGGCACGGATGGAAAAGATTTTCCTTTCGAATACAGAGATCGAACCTCACACAAAAAAAAAACCCAACCAAAAACCATTAGCGACGTCCAATAACTCCAAAAGCAGGTCCTGTGCTTGTCAGGGAGACGAGCCCCGCTCGCAGCCTGCCTTTGTCCCCGTCCCCGAGCGCTGGCCCCGGAGCGAGGAGGAGGGAAGCGATGGCTGGGCTCGCTCACGCGTACCAGGTCTGCACAACTAGGGCTCCCGGATTGCGAGGTGCTCGGGGGTGTGCTATGCCTCTTGTAAATAAAGCACCAGCTATACGTCTAGGTCCCTGGATAAATAATGTATTCGTTGCAAGCACTGCATATCTCTGGCGCCAGTTTTCCTGCTTTTAACAACTCCAGAATGCCCCTGACCATTTCAAGAAGGGATACTGAGGCGGACCTGACAATTATTTGTCTTCTACAGCCTAGATTTGGAATAACTGGCTTGGAGGAATCCAGAATAACTCCCTTAGCCCTTTTCTCACAAGTCCTCACAAATTTCGTACCTGATAAAAGCCCCTGTGACCTGCTGAGAGCTCAGACATAAAACGTGGCTGTTAATGAAGATGTGCCTCTACTTCCAGAATGCAATTCGTTAGGAGAGGAGTGAAGGGGAGGGCAAAAAGGGAGAAATCAAACGCAGCTCCCATAATGTTCACAATTACTCTGTGAACCAGGAGTCCGGTTCTGGGGAATATGAGCAGTAAATTGCTGAGTGGCTTTCTAATCTAATTATTTCACTTGCAATTCAAATTATTTTCCAATTAAAACCAAGCTAATACATTCTGAAATGTAAATCAGACTCTATTACCTTTTTTAATTGCAATGCCTACACTATTCCCCCTTTTCCCTTTAATTGATAAAAATCAGGGGGAGATTTCCATGCGTTCCCCTGCAGTCCTGTAGGGTTATTTCACGCCGGCTTTGCCGGTCTCACCATCCTCGACCTCCACCCTTGTTTCCACCACAACAGAGGCCGACGGTCTCTGCTTAATGAAAGCTAAAAGCTTAGAGAAGGAGGCAGAGGAACAGCTCTTTTCTCCTCATGCGACAGCAAAGCCTTCCTGTTGCAGCAGCGCAAAGGTAAGGACAAAAGATGCCTGTGGTGTGCCAGCTCTTGCCCTAGAAACAGGGTGTTTGTCCCCAGTCGGCGTGGACCAGCCAGCCCCGGTGCAGTTCTCCAGCACCCGATGGCTGCCTTCTTCCAAAAAAAAAAAAAAAAAAGAGAAGAGGAAATAAGTACAGAACATTTTGTCCACCCAGCCAGCCCAGGTCAGATATAAATACATGAAGAACAAGCAAGGAAGCCTCTTCCGCAAAGGGAAGCTATTTTCGATTTAGGCAGGGCCCTCTCCAGACTTGACAGCTTCTGAATAAACTTGCAACGTCTATATTACTTCCCTTCTCTACCCGATTGACAAGACTCAAGGGCAGAGGTAGCGTGTAGGACTAGTTTCTCTCATATCCTACACTCGCCTCCTTTCCCCCTGCCAAGTTTCCTGCGAGTATCAACACTAATTTTGAGCCCAGCGGTCACTCACCATCCCGTCCTGCTCCAGGGTGGGCATCCTGCTCTCCTCCAGGGCCACCAGTGACCTCTGCAGGAGCTTGGCCACCAGACCCCCACGCAAGTGCTGCCCAGCAAGCAGCCGACCGCAGGGTGCCCACCTTCCTGTAACCCTGGCAGGGGGGCACACGGCGTTCGTCGTGACCCGCTATTTTACCCACACAGGGTGGGAGCAGATAAAACGGTGGGTAATTTGGAGCCTGTTGACTCCAAACTGTGGTCTGCCCCAGCCTTCGCTCCTGACCCCCACCCATCATAACGTGATGGATGGAGCTGAGCAAGCCCAGGTGCCAGGCAGGGTGGGCACCCATTCCAACAGCGAGAGGCAGCTCCCACTGCCCGCAGGAAAAGCAAGTGAAAACCAGTGGAACCAAGCAGGGTTTCGTGCCCCACCGGTGCAAGCAGATGCTCCAGCCGCGATAGGCTACGCTCTTAAAGCCTTCCCCTTCTGGAGTCAGAAATGAAAATTAAAGGGAAAATAAAGAAAAAAAGGCACAGGAATAAAGAGTGGGAGACATGCAGCCCGGCAGAGGGTAACTCTACTGACAAGAGCGGCGTGAACGCTCACCTTTATTCCACTATTAAAGGAATGAATTAATAGGGACTGCAGATGTGGAAAGGCTTGCCCTAAAATCCAAATCCAAAATCAGGGCGCATTTTGACTTCCCACAGCCACGCTGCCTTCAACAGGGCTAATGGAGATATAAGTCAAAGGGAACTACCCTCCTTCTCTGGTGCAAATATGCTCTTCTCTGTTGTTTAACTTTTCAGCGTTACTTCTAAGATGCTCTGGGAATTTTAAAAATTCAGCTCCACTTCGTTCGGCAAACATCCACACTCTACCTGTGCTTTTCCTACAGTCTGATATTAATGTTTGGATTGCTTTGTAGTTTACATCACTGCAACATACTAGAAATCATTCAGAGAATACAAATTATTAATTAATTGTCCTCACACGTAGACAGAAAAATCAATGGCATATGATTATTTTTTTGAGGTTAGTCCTCAAATGAGGAGTTTCATCTG
>JAHREE010148811.1:106190-119384 GCA_033628505.1 Tringa tobata | reverse complement strand
CGAGCGAAGCCTCCTGCGGGGCGGGAGAGGATTCCTGCTTCTTCAGCTTCACCCAGGATTCGGAGGGCAACCGCATCATCGCTCACAGAAACGCGTCCGATTTATTTGCTGGAGAAACGTTTTCGACGAGCGACGGCGTAACTTCACCCTGCGGGACACGCAAACGAGGGGGGAGGCTGCTCCCAGAGGCGACGATTGGACTTGATTTCCAACCCAGACTCGGTGCAAACGAGAAGAAGAAACCACACCCATCGAGTAGCGTTAATTCTTTCATTGATTTCACTGAGACTGAGAATATAAATCCTACTCTAAGGAGAGACAGTACCTGGGCTGCTGGCTTTTATCCCTCTCCCCGGAGACCAGCTGGAGCGGAGCCCCTGAGAGAACGCAGCCGGAACGCGGGGGCTGGTTCAGCCCAGGAGGGACGGGGCAGTCCCTGCAGTCAGCTCTTCACCCAGGACTCCCAGGGGAACAGGGTGATCGCTCACCGTGGCCAGACCCTTCCCTCCCCTCGCAAGGAGAGCAGCAGCTCCCCCTCCAAGGGCTGCTCCAGCGCCGGGAGCTTGAGCAAAGCCAGGGAGCAGAAGTTGGACACTTGCTACGATTTACTGTTCACGCAGGATTCGGAAGGGAACAGAGTGATTAAACACTGGTAAGTGACCTTTCCTGAGGCTTCACAATAGGTCACGTAACGACCTCTCATGAAGCCTCAGGAAAGCATTTTTTTAGTATGAGTAAGTGTACCCATTATTTATGCCTATACGGGCTAGCCAGCGTAGACCCACGCAACAAGGAGGACCTCTTTGTTCTCAGAAATGTTGATTTTAATAAAAATTAAATGTTGAAGGAGTCGGTTTATAGTGGTTTGACTGGTTCAATTGTGATTACAGCCCCTGTGGCCAAGCTCTGGCGTTAGTACTGCCTGCTCTTTATGTGCGTCATGGTTCGGTTCAGCCTGAAAGCCGGCTGCTAATGTGTCTTAGGGTCCTGGAAGTCCCAATTTAAAGGTTTTTCCAGGCTCAGTTCAGGCCTGCGGTTGTGCCAGCCCCTGTAGGTGACATCTGGGGTGTGTGACAGTAAGAATCACAGGAAGAATTGTCACAGCACGTCTGACATGGGTAAGTCTAAAGCTGGACAGGCGGGGGTGGCCTGTGGGTGTGCTTGGGGTGGGGGGGTGGGTCTGTCAGTCTGGCCCCAGTGAGGTGAAGAGCTCACCAGGGCGTTGTGGGCCCCAGTAAGGACTGGTCAGTACTGGTTTATCTCACTAACAGCAGTGGAGCTCCCCATTTGCTGCGGTACGGCCCGTTCAACATCATCCCCTGCTTTGGGACACGCAGCGTTTCGGATGGGGCTTTAGGTTGTGTCTGTCCCTGAAGTGTGGGACCAGCTGCTCAAAAACCCCAGGGGTCCACACAGCAGAGTCCATCTGTGACCATGACCACGCTCCAGAACAACAGCTGCTTTGTCAGCAGCAAGGGCCTGGGGTTTTACTATTTGTTTGTTTGTTTTTCTTAAATATGTCTTCAACACTGCAGGTGTTGCCATTTAAACCGTCTTTACTCTTCTCTGGGGCCAGCATTTACTGTGGACCAAACTGGAGCTGTGTCATAGGCCAGAAGTGAACTGCTGCTACACCCTTACACCCAGCCAGCACAGGGAGCACCTTCCCAGGCCCAGGGACCTCTGGTTACAGCTCTACCTTCTCCACAGGCAGGTGTGTTCCCACCACAGTGTTACACAGAGCAGCCTTTTTGGGACAGAGCGAGAATGATGGTACCACTCAGAGGTTCTTGGTGTGCATTCAAGGGGGGGAGAGCTGCAGCAACTCCCTGTAAAGCTGATTAAGTTGTAAATGCTGTTTCTGATGGGTGGCCAGAGGCAACACAAGCCTCTGCTCTAAGGTGGGGGGGGTGACAGTTTAATTTTTTTCAAGGGCTGAGGGCCTGGGGGATTAAGAAAATCCTTGGCATCTGAGTGCATTCATCTGCAGCACCAGCAGCAGCTGAAATGCCCCCATGCAGCCCCCACCCTCCCCAGGACCCCGCTGCTGACATGCTTGGACACTGCACATTAATAATCTCAAGGACAACCACTGTCTTATTAAGGCTCCATTTTATATAAAGGAAAAAAAAAAATCATCATACTTTAAATACAGCCATGAGGAACATTGCAGAGAACGTGTAGCTGAAGGAAACCTCTTCAGTCAGTGAGAACTGCGGCCGCAGCCGATGCCAAGGTCCTTCTTCCCTTCTCTCAGGTGAGAGCTCCTGCGGTGGGTGCTGGGTTCCTAGCATGGGTGGTTCAATAAATAGACCTTTTGAACGCTAAATAAAATACATTATCTGAATACGAGGACTATTAATGAAACATTAAAGTACTGGCAAGAAATCGGGGCCATTCTGTCATGCAACTGTGGGGATAATTTGTGAGTGAAGAAGTACCCGGGACACGCTAAAAGCAGCCAGAATCCCTCAGACGCGACCGAGGGCTTTGATCATCGACTGCATCGGGTCTGACGGAGTCATGGGGAAGACGCCTTTTACCACCGTGATCCAACAACCTCCCAAACACTGAAGATGAGGAAGCGTTAATTAATTAGCTTATTCTCAGTAGCTCTGTACCGTGCTCAGAACAGAAGCGGATGTTCGACACCCCTTGATACTGGAAATGGTAAGTGGTTATATCGTAACGAGGCAGTTAGAAGTTAATGCTTAATTTGAACTTAAGGAAAATCGTAGGTAGAAAGAACGTCATCCAGCAACACTCATTGCACTCGTCAGAAGATCCTTATCAATAATCAACATCAAAATACAGGTGGAAAACAATTTCCATCTTCTTAAAAAGTTTTTTTTTCTCTTAAATATAACAATACATGGAAAACACATCAAATCTGTAGGGTCTTTGCTAAGGAAGTGTCCAGTGCAGAAACCATTTCTAATTAAAAGAGGCAAAAGGCTCAATCCTTAGGAAGGCAGCTACTGTGGAGGAAATTCTGGGAGCGTAACACTTTTGCTTACAGAGTTTAATGACAGTAACATCATTTCTCCTTCATGGCTAGATCTTCGTCCTTTAGGGCAAACTTTCTTCTCAGAACTTCTGCTATAAGGACGGCTGGGTCTTCCTCCTTCATTGAAGTTCGGTTTCTACGTGGGAGACAAAAGCACAGTGAATTAGAGAAATGTTTATTAGCTGCTGGCTCACAGCCTGGTTACAGCCTTCTAAGTGTTTTCCTGCAGCCTTTTCAATCGCCTTTTGTCATAAGTGGAGGAGGTGCAAGAAAAACACAAACCAACAAAAAGTTGCTAAAAATTCAGCCCTTTCCTGTTGGCTCAGGAAACCTGGAGCTCCTTTGGTGTGTCAAGGGGCATCCTGAACATCTCAGCATCAACACTCTTTGTAATTTTCATTCAATGGTGTTAATAACAGGTGAGTAAAATAAAATTCACAAGTTATTTACAGCCTACGTCCCCTGAATGTAACTCTCCAAGTGTTTGAGTCGAAGTCCTAAAACTCATTTTTCATGAATTTTGCCATACAATGGGTATATGCTTTCATATAGATATTCATATTTAAATCCAGGGAATTACAGGTGTTTTAAAGGGAGGGCTGGTACGGATTTCCCTCCACTTTGCTACTGCTCTTGAGTTTTTCAGTAGCTTTCAGCTATCAAAGCCCCTGCCTCTTTCAACATGTTCAGACCAGCAGCTCACTACTGGAAATGTTAATGAGCTTATTTTACAAGAAGTCAAAACCCAGTTCTTTTTCCTCACGTCTCATGAATTGCTCACTAAGGTTTTGTTTAGAACCTGCAATAATAATTTCAGAGCTTAACCTTTATTTATTCTTTTTAATAGATGAAGTCCTCCCTTGGTCAGAAAATATTATAGGTGTTCTAAACATTCCTAAATGAAAAATTCCCCCCCAAAGTATTTCCATGTATGTTCAGGAGGGGCCTGTTCTCAAATGAACAGCAAAGGCTTTTAGTGGAACCTGGGGAAGCTGCTCCTGGGTTCCCCTTAGCGCTGTCTGACATTTGTCTGATCCAACTTCGTAACTTCCAGTTGCATAAAAGCATCACTAAAAGCTGATTTTGTAGCCAGAATCACGCCTCTGGTTTCAGACAGAACTGTTCCTTCAGAAAAGGGTACACAGAGAGCACAGAGCACAAGGTCTAGAGCCCTCCCCAGACCCTTCCTTCCACCTGGGTGAACCCCAGAATTCAGCGTTACCCCCGTCTCCTCAGCTGCCTCCAGAGAGGGACGGGGGGAACCCAGGCAGCCAGAGGAGGAGGTGACAGTGACAGTAGTGAGGAGAGACAGCGCCGACACAGCCTCGAGCTGTACCCATCACCGGGAAAAGCTCTCCTGGGATGAGTGGAGAGACAGCGAACCCACACCGGGGTGAGAAAAGCAACCTCTTCTACCAAAGGGTACAGTGTCCTACAGCTGGGCACAACCACCAACACCATGGAGCCCCAGCATCATGGAAGCCCCAGCACTCAACGTGTATCTTTACAGCCGCTCCAAGGACATAATCATGAAAAAAATCAGGCTGTTCCACACCGACAATACTTGCAAATAAAGGAGTACTCACAGTCCAAGCAGCTCCTCATGCTCCCTGTCCCCCCTCCACTGGCACAGCCCTCGGCCACTCACCCCGCAGAGGCCACCACAGACACTAGTTCACAATCATGGACACACACACATTCCTGCAAGCGCTTCCCACTCATCCCTGAAGCTTCCAAGGTTGTGTTTAAGCACCAAGTCCTAAACAAGAACATCAGAGAAAGTATCTATGTAATTATCTCCTTAAGCATCGTTTGGTACCTTCATCCACTTAAAGAGGACATGATCCTTTTAAGCGGCACAAGCGCCGCACACCGACACCACCAGATCCACGCACAACCCAACGCCCACAGCTTCCAGCATGGGCTGCTCGTAGCCCTGCAGGGACGCTGCAGGATGGTGTCTAGGAATTAAAGCTCATCAAGTAATGAAAAAAAATCACATTAAATACATCACGGATGTTCAGCTACCTGTGATTCTTCAAACAGCTTTAATTAAGCTGTAATAACCGTGTCCTAAACCATCACTCTTGCCTGTAGGAGGCAAGAGAGGCCGAGATAGAAGAAGAGATGAGAGGAAAACGGTTCAGCTGCAGAAAGAAACAGTCTCCAGCTTTTCTGTTCAAGTGTTCCTGGCTCTGACGGAAGCAGCAGCAGCGTCACCCAGCTCCCGGATAATCCCTCGAGCCATCGCAAGGGGAGAAAGGGGTCCCGGTGATTCAGTTCCTTTGCCCACTGTGCCCCATCGAGGAGGGATTTGGCAGCTCTCCCCTCCCCCAGGTACTCCCCAGTACCAAATCCTTGCTCTCCTCTATCTCCTAAGATGTTCCAAATCAGCGCTGTTGGTAAATCCCACCTTTGTGCACAAGCCCTCCCTCCCTCCCACTCAGCTCACTGGGATAACAGAGATGAGACACCATCACCCATCATCAGCTGTTCTCAGACATTCCCTCAAGGAAACTGAAGTCAAATTGTGACCCTTTATATCACAACGGTCCCTGTCACCGACAGGCTGAGCTACACAGCTGCTGGGGACACACTCATGCACCCCACAACTACCCCAACGGAGCGGATTATCCCAGTGTTAGTCTGACAACCACCAGCTGCCCAGCCCCTGGCCTGGGCTGTGGCTAACGAACACCCCCACACACAAGTCACATTTTCACTTCTCCCTCATGGATCTGCTCCAGGCCTCCTCAAAGACTTTCCAAACAGCCTCCCCCCGTCAGCACCCAGCTCCTCGTGATTCTGCCCGGGCTGCCAGAAGCCTCGCCGGCAAATCCAGGCACGAGTAAGAAATGCCTCAGCTCTCCCTACTGGAATCTGTATTTGTATAAATTCTCCCCCCCTGAATAACACACATTTCCCCGCCTTCATCTGGCAGAGACGGTGGCAGTTTTCTTACTCTGAAAAGTCTGCTTCCAGAGAAGGCTGACATACCGGTCTGCACTAATTAAAAGATTGATAATTACATTGTACCATGTGAATGCTTAGTCCCAGAGGTACACACCTTTCTGATAAGATTAAAACATTGCGTGTCACAACACAAAGCATCTGCCAACTCTTCTGGATTTAAAAGAGCCACCAAATGACCACTGGAGTGGCACAACTAAGTTACCTACAGCCAAACCTGGCCGAGTCACACACAGCAGCAGAGAATCCTCCCTCCCATTAACTAATAATTCAGAATTTTGGATGCCCAAAGCACTGCTTTGCAACAGACTGGAAGAAAAAGGAGGAACAATTCACCCCTGGTGCATGAATTCTACTCACCATCAAGAAAGATTCTAGGGGTTTAGATAAAACAAGTGACTTTTAAAGCTTTGAGTAATATTTAACACTTAGGAAAACAGGAGCACAAAGGGTATGCTGTGTGAATTGTGTGACACCACACCGATACAACCTGAACATATTCCTCTCATTTGACTATATAATTTTTTAAGTGCTGAGAATTTGATTTCTTTTAAACTGAATTTGGCACAGAAATCGTGAGCAGCCATCACACAACATGCTATTTTTGGCCAGGAATCTTAACTCGCACAACATCATGGCTGGGTAGATCTTCTGGCTGAAAAAATGTGGAAACTGAAGTGTATCGCTGCGATTTCACATGTAAAAATGAAGGCAGCGCAGCTAAGATTAAAGAAACTCCTTTATCCGCTGGGCAGAATCCTGGCAGCAGCTGGAGTGTCAGCAGCTTGAGGCCCTTCTTGTGATCCATGTGTAAACTCATCATGAGACAAGTGAAAACTCACTCTGCCCACGCTCGGATGCAAAGGCCGAGAAGCTGAAAAGCTCCGCCTGTTAATTCCTGCATGTGCCACGCCGAAAAAGCTGCTGAGCTTCCCGACCCCTTGGCTCTGCAGAACTGTCCCAGCACCAGCACCTGGAACCAGTGCAAGCAGAGGGAGCAGCCTTGGCCCTCTGATGGTCACCAGTAACATGGTTCTGGTTTTCATCTGGGCAAACTGGTCTTTATCTGGGTTTGTTTTTTTTTTTCAGGTGAATGATTTGAAGCAGCCACATGTGGTGCTAATTGGTTTAAGTGCCTTTCTATCCAGGCATTCTATCGCTTTCTATCCAGGCAGATAAGTCAGCATTAAAAAAAAAACAACCCAGAAATGCAAGTTCTGCTATAAACAGGTATTTCCCCGCTGTGAATCATGAAAATAGAGCAGAATCAACAAGCAGTGAATGCCATCTCCAGTATCTACAATATTTTCACCAACAAAAATAACCAGATAAAATAAAATTCAGGAAGCACTTACAAGTCTTTGCTCTGCTTCATCCTATGGATGTCTTTGAGAATGCCCATCATGTCTGCAAAACTGCTGGCCTTGGAAAGGGACACGGAATCTTCCTCGTCGGGATCCTTTGGTTCTGGTTTACAGCACTCGGAGGCCGCAGAACAAAGCATGGAGACCGAGGGCAGGTCGGGGCTTTCCAGTTCTGCCTCCTCCTCCGTGATGTCGCTAATGACAAAGGAAGTTGTAGATTGGAAAGAGGGTCCGAAACAAGGTAAAGGAGAAGATGCATTTGAACTTCCTGGAGATAATAAATCTGGTGTTAACGAAGCAGAAGCTGGAAAAGAAAACAATACAGGTGGATAGATAAGCTAATACCAAACCAGGTAGGTATTTTTTCCCCCAAAACAACAGAATAGAAATCAAGAGGCATCATCAGCCACCCTCCCCCTCACTCTAAGAAAACAAATTCATCATATTTTCTGTTACCCTCCATGTCCACTCTGCTTCCTACGACACCAGGCTGCAACACAGGACCTTCTCCAGCACCTTTTATCCCACCAACCCCTAATGTATCCCTATTCCTGTCACGCCCATCACCTTATCACCCCTCCAGCTCAAACACCTGCAGAAGTCAGGCAATGCTTATTTTTTCAGCTTTTACACATAAGAACTGGAAGAAGAGAGATTTAGCTGCTGCTCAGGGTGACAGCGGGAGCCTGTGTCAGAATGTCAGTCTTAACTGTCTTTTCTCCTCTTTCTCTTCATCGCCCTGAGAACTGTTTGCCTTTCTTTTCCTTTCAGGCTCCTTCCCCCATACCCACTACTCCCAGTGAGAATGCAGAGCGGGTTTGGGAGCTCCAGTATTTTACACCAGGTGACAGCAATTCAGTAGTGTGACTGCAGCATCCTGACCTGTTTTGCTTCCCATCACTGTCTGTAAATGACAACAGTGACAACAGCATCCACCTATTCCACAGGGAAGATGGGATTTATTTGTTTGTGCTTTAAAATGCAGCGAGTACATAAATTCAGAGTGTTATTAAGTGAAGATGAGTTAGATATTTCCAGGGTAAAACAACCAACAAGCCAAGGAGAGGTGCACATCTCCTTGAAAGAACCTTCCTGTATTGAAAACAAACTCTACCTTAATGCACTAATGCCCTTGGCCTCATAAGTAAACTTGTAGATAGTTATCAATTTCCAATTAAGGGATTTCTGTAATGGTATATAATAAAGCAGATTGCACAATATTTCTTTTTTTGACATCAATCTTTCCAAAATAAGCCTGCTAAATGGTTATCTCCTCCATCAGAGTACCGAGCTCCAGCCAGGCCCTAAATCACAGCTCCCCGGTATTGACTTAGAGGCCGGGAAGTCAATAGGAACTGTTCCCAAATGCCAGCTGATAACAACCAGGCACTCTGCTGAGCAGAGAGGGAGAGAAAAAGGTATTAAATGATTAAATCATTTTTCTCCCATCTGGATCTCTAATTTTCTTCATTATTACTCTCCTTGAATTAAAGCGGACTTTTCCAGCATGCAGCCTGAGCAGCTCTTGAGTTGAGACAACATTTGGAAGGAAACAAAAAAAAAATATATCACAGAAATTCCCCTGTTCTTTATTGCAATTTGATTGTTCCTCTCATTTTGGATGAAGAAGAAAGGGGACACACACAGCCTCTCTGAAGGGGACATCTGTGATGCCTTGTTTTACACTTTTTCCCTGCAGAGTTGAGGGTAACGTGGCTCCCTCATCCTCTGAGAGGTTTCATTTCCAGTGGCACACGGGGTCCTGCGCTCCGTGACAGGACCGAAGGTGACAAGAAACACCACCATGTGCACTTTACCATGGAAGTGAAGAAATCTCTCATCTAAATACAACTTCACACAGTAAAACCATCACATATATTCTCACGTGGTGGCATTTACGCTATCGATATCAAATAGATTCCTATGAGTCCACAGACCATTGCACAGAAGCAAAAAAGAAACCCAAGCTTCCCCTGTAGAAACCAGAATTTCAACTGAATCAAACACCTCAACTCTGTTTCATGTTGAGGTGCATTTACAGCTCGTGGAAAGCTGGACTAAATATAAGCAGTCATTAAAGCCGCAGGTCCCTTGGGGCTACAACAATCAGACAAAGATCACGTCATCTCCCGCAGATCACAAGAGATCTGGTCTCGTGCGCTCACTACGCACTGTGGCGCAGAGCAGCAATTAGGGAATTAAAAAGAGATTTGCAAGATGTAAGATAAAGAAGGTTTCATCAGCCGCTATTACCCATCATAAACAGGAATTAACCCGCCCGATATCATCTCGAGTGTGGCACAACCCTGGCTTTCTGTTTGGGTTGGTTGTTTTTTTTAAGTAATGGGAAGAATGGTTTTCCCTGGTAAGCAGCCACCACACAGCTGCCGCCTTGGTTATTGGCAAAAGTATTCTGCATAAAAGAAATGCAGCTTTTAAGAAAAACTCTCTTCAAGAAGGACTAAAGTCCTTTAGTTTGCAAAACTGTTCCATGTTTTTGAGTTGGGAGATCAGCTGCTCTGCCTTCTGAGAACTCCATAAATAGATACCAAGGCACTTCTACCGTACCAGATTCCACACTCTAAACCAGCCACTGTTTTAGCAAGACTTGTAGAACCACTGGGATCTGGATCCTACCAAATATCATTACATTTCCAGAGCTGAGAATACAGGAAAAGCCATGAAAGAAGGAGAAAAAGTCTTTCCTCACAGTTCAGTTTTGTGGCTAAAACATGGCTTTTAGTTGCACACAAATTTGCTAAAGGAAATAAATAAATCGGTTCAGGCTTTTCCCCAAATACCTCATTTGCTACAGAAACAGCACTGGCATTTTCACACCAGAAACAAACACTAATTCTCACTTCTCCCCAAACCAGACATAACCCTCGTGCTCACAGCCGATGTGGGGCAGAAGCGGCAAGAATACAACAACGTTTTCATGAGACAAGGTGCTTGAGACGAGTCGGCCTCCAGATCAAATGGGGTCACAAGCAACACCTGGTATTTCTTTAAAAGAAGCTGGAATCCTCCAATGACACAGATGCAAACATCTACACGCAGAACCTGCACTGAGCCGACACCAGAGATGGCATCCCAGCAACGGGAGCCACAGCTCCGCTGGAAACACAACAGGAGTCTGGTTTGTACGGAGGAAACGACAGGGTTCACTAACTCAGCCCTTCTCGTGAAACAAACTGAAGCTGGAATGTATGAATATATTCCTACCTGACTCTGCAGCCACTATTTTAGCGATCTGACTCCGAAGGTGACTCAGCTCGTCCTGCAGCTCCGTTGTTCGGCTCAGTGCTGGTAAACCAGGCTTCTTCAAGGCGAGCAGCTTCTCCTCCTGCTTCCTCAGGTTGGGGACCGAAGCGTTTCGCTGTATGACAGTGAAGGGACTCGGCTTCCACTTGTGCTTCAGCGGGCGAGTGTCACTTCTACAGGAAAAAAAAAATGTTGGTCATTTACAAGGCCCAGACCCCTCTGTGACAAAAACACTTGGCAATGCTCCACCTCGGGACAGCAGAAGACTTCAACACCATGAGTTAAGCTGCTGTCTGTACAACTGTACATACCACCGTATAGTTGTGCTGTGCTGTTGTATGTGCTCACTCTGCATGACAAGGAACAGAAAACCTGTCACAGAAATCATGACCCAGTGGCACAAGATATGGTGAGAGGACACAGGGACAAAAGCCTGGGGGTGCTCACGTGGTTTCAAGTCACTTCTGTCCTGGTGGCTGTGCCTCTATGCCGGGCTGGGTACACATAGGAAATGTCACTTACCCATTAACTTTTGCCTCTATTTCAAAGTCTGATTTATCTTTCACGAGGCACCCATTATTATCGCCCGGCTTTAAGGACAAAAGTTCACCTGCCCAGAGCCAAACTCCTGGGGACACAGCACTTCAATCCCAGGAGAACTCAACTCTTCAACTTTTGAACCAGAAAACACCATGGATCAGGGGGTTACTCTGCACAGATCCTTCAGCGAGGAAAACACAGCATGAGCTCCTAGCACTTCCTACAAGAATTCCTCTCAGAGTCCTTTGCCCAATTTTCTTTTTCCTGTCTCTTGGGAAAAGTGTCTAAACTGGCACCGGATCAGATAAATAAACCAGTGGATAAAAACAAGGAGCAGCGGAGACAGAGGAAACCAACCTGACTCTGGCGTATGTTTCTTCATCATCTGCTGCTATCCACACGATGTCTGCCAGGGTGGGCACTGGAGGGACATCATTTAAATACAGCTCCGAAACATTTGGTAGGACCTAAGAAGAAGAGAGTTCCATTAAGGAGACACTGGTCCCGTCTCCTGAAGACGTCTCCCAGATGTGCTGCAGGGGCTGTCACAGCCTTTCTCCTCCACACGACTCGGATCTGTCACACGTGTGACACCGTTTGGCTCACGGAAACGTAGCCAAACGTGTCAGCTTCCACACGTGTTGCCGTGCTCCGTGACACCCAGCAGCAGAGGGACACCTGATACAGCTTCGTGCTGCCAAGGCCACGTGCCACACTCTGCCGCTGCACGTCCCAGCACTGCCCTTGAGCTTAAACAGTGACAGAAAGCGTGTCCATAAACCCTGGTTTACTGTTTAGGAAATACGGGCCCGGAGGGTTGGAGGTCACACAACGAAGGGCTGGTTCCACAACTCCATGTTTGTGTCTCCTCCAGCTTCCTCACCCAGCCCACGGACACTGCTTGAGGAGGGATTTTCCTCAAGCTGTCAGTAATCACTTTATAAGAACATAATTTAAAAAAAAAGAATTAAAACCATCTTAAAATTAACTGTCCTGCTACATGAGTTTTGTGAATACAGCCCTGCAGACACACGTGGCTGACAGAACAGCAGGTTTCTACTCGCCATCACCAAAGCCCTTCCGAGTCTGCTCACCTCAAAGGTTGCTCTGGGACAGGGTTTTAAGGGGAGGTTTGAGCCGATCCTCCTGACAACGCTGCGCGCTGAGCCGTGGGGTTTGTTCTGCCAGATGGGGATCGTCTACAAGAAGTCATATGATAAAATTAATATTTCAAGTTAGTTGCCCTTGGAAATCGTCCTATACAATCTACTCAAGAGCTCTGCTCTCTGCCTTTTTATTTATTGATACTTTTAATTGGGAACCTGCTAAGAATTAAGGTCCTCATTCCCAGCTGAACACACATAAAGTCAGGCAGTTACCAAGGGGCATTTTAAGCACAGGTGTAGTATTTTCAAGATTGAAAACTAAAAGCACTTGGTAACAGACACTGAGCTCCAAATGAAAACACACCAAAAGGAGGAAAACAGAGTAACACGAGGGGCCCAGAAGAAAAATTAAATCAGAAGAAAGTCTTGTTTAAAGGAACACTCTCACTTCCCCATGATCTTTAACACAAGCAGCACCGATAAGACCATGAACGTCTCTTGGACGACAGCAAAGTGACAAGTGGATGAAACGCCTGTCCCAACCAAGGGCCGATGAGATCAGCCTTGGTGGGGGGGTTTCAGAAAGAGCAAATATTTTATCGATCTCTGGGTACTTCTAAAACGGATTCAAAAGGTGAAGTTCTGTCCTTTGACCGCGTTCCCCTCTGACAGTTTTATGGCTGTCACGGGCTCTCGTGACAGGAGGCAGCACTGCACTCTGCACAGCGAATACCACAACAACAAACCGGGATCCAACCAGGTTATTTTCCTCAGTCCACAACAAATCCATTAACGGATTTATCACCAGAGCCTGTGATATGCACACAACGCCTGAACGCTGGGTTTAAAAGCCTTGATGTGTGTTTAAGAATGAATCTCCCGAGTCGGGACGGCCCTTTGGCTACCGGCCATGGGGAGGGAAGGGGCCCCGGGGGGAGGGAAG
>JAHREE010148811.1:87126-101480 GCA_033628505.1 Tringa tobata | reverse complement strand
CTCATCACAGCTCATCATTCAGCACCACTTGGAAGCTCAAAGCAAACAAGGACAGAGGGTTCCACCAGCCCCGAGGAGACACCGGGAGAACAAAGCTCTGGGAGCCAGTGGGGTGGGAGCAGCCCTGGACTGCACGGGGTGGGGACACTGCTCACTGCTGTGTCCCACGGCCTGGAGTGCACGTTCTGCACCGCTGGAGCTAACGGGGGCTCTGGCTCCTAATTCCATCTAATTAATCCACACCTCACGACTCTGAGCTGCACCACACCTCTCCTGCCCTCCTCTCTGTTCCTGATTCACTCTGGGAACCTCAGCACTTCCCTCAGATGCACAGAACCTGACTTGGTGAGAGTTCTGTCCCACTGTGGACACAGGGTTATGGGTTGGGGGGCTACACCAGAGCTCAATTCTCCAGTTCCAACCTCCTGCTTTCCTGTCTACACGTTACCAGCTCCAGTCCCCTCACGCCACTGCTGTCCCTAAACGCCACGGTGGAGAGCTGGCGTCCCAGCCACCGGGCAGGAGGTGTGGAGGACACCGAGTGCCAGGAGGGAGCTTCCCAGCTGCACTGGATTCCGCGCCTTCACCCACAGGGCACAGGCGCTCACCACGAGTGTTCGGTCACAACGCTGTTCTCCACGGTTCAACACAGTCCAGTCCTGGAGATCTGGGGTGTCTGGGTGACACTTGGTACAGCTGTTCCATGGGTTTCACTGCAGAGTCTGAGCAGGACCTGGGAAAACACGGGGGTGGGCGGCAAACCAAGGTGTATGCACCGAGAAGATTTATAGGTTCAAGTATTTTCACTCCTGTAAAAATTTGCCTGACCTCAAAAGGGCAACTGGTAATCTGTAAACTGGTCTCACTCGAATCTTAGCCTCAAACCAGCATCCAGAGCAAAGCCTGGGAGTGTCTGCGCCTCAACGTCAACGTCTGGCATGAAGATGAGGAAGAATTTCTGTAATCAAAATAGAGCTCTGAAGTCTTTGGCCATCTCTGTGGGGCATTCAGGTGCCTCTGTTTTTAGGTCTGCAGGTAGGGTTTTGCTCTTTGCAGTCCTTCCTTCAGGAACTGGAGGTAAGTTGCAGTCGAAGGGTCTTCAAAATTGGTTGAAAAACTAAAGATGCTGCTTTCAACATCTTCAGGCTTCATAGAAGTAATATCCAGGAAGTAGTTGGCATTGATGTGGTGAATCTTGGAAAGAAAAGAGATAAGGAGAGGAGACTTTAAAGACCAGAACACGTGGCCGCTGACCACAGCAACCTCAACAGAGTGAGGTGAAGCCACCCACCAGCCCCCAGCCTCATCTGGAGGGCAGCCAGCACGGAGTCCCTGCACGTGTTACTGGCTAGTATCTGCGAGCGCGGGGCAGGATCAGATCGGCCCCATCAGGATCCTCCACCGCAGACGCGCAGCAAAGCGCCGCACTGTCAGGAACTGTCATCGTTCTTTAAATCCAAGGTGGGAAGGGTTGTCGGGGGGAACAGCAGAGCTGAAGCATGTGGACTTGCTAATGGCTGATCTGCTGTGATGAACTCAGGGAACTGAGAGAAAGATAAATGTGCCAGAATGTGCTGATAAGGAGAGATTTTCTCCAAAGCGTGAGCACAAGGGACAGCGGGTGCAGGAAACAAGTGACAATGGCTTCCCAAAGGTCCCTGACTCCCACCAGGGACAGGGAGGGAACACAGGAAGGCACTCGGTTCAAGTCTGATTGTTCCCCCCCTGCCCAGAGCAGCTGTTGTTCTGTCTCTGAATAAAAAGACACTTGTTTCAGATTTCTTGGTGGAGCTGCTCTCTGTCTGCTTCAGCACCCCTGAGAGCACAGCACCCTGAGGGACTACGGCCCCACAAAGGCTCGAGGAGCCAGGGAATGGCTGGGGTCTGCAGATGACCCTAAAAAGGGCACATTCTGATGGGGCAGGGGCCAAGCCCAGCTAAAAGGGTAACAAACGCACCACCGTGCCGTTGGGGAGGCAGATGATCATCTCCACAGGGAAATTGTATTTCTCCAGGTGCAGGTCAGCCAGCTTGCTGTAGAACTCATTCTCTCTGTTGCTCTGTAAGAAGACCCCAAAGGAACATGTTTGCACACACCCAAACTGGCAGAAGAGCGCGGGAGGAGTTACAGCAAGCACAGGAGGAGGAGGCAGACCAAAAAGCTACTCTGCAACATGGTAGTAACTGGTTCCATTCTCACCATCTGCTTTACTATTCCCCTTCAGTCAGTCTCCCCCTCACTCTTCAGCTGTAGTTTTTCTCCCAGAACGATAAAATCACCCCATCACTGGCAGTTCCCAGGCACACCAACTTTTCCCAGCTTTTCCCAGAGTCTCCAGCTCCGTGACTGACCCCAGCTGACAGCACAGGCCCAGGGATGGGTCGATAAGTGGGGAAAGGTGCAACCAGGAGACTCTGGGTTCAGACAGTATTTGATTGCTCCCTGGGTTACAGAGAAGTCAGTTTGTTGATGGCACAAATGGCCTTGGGCAGGGCTATCTCGCAGTGAAGCATCTGGTTTAGCGTTTAATATTGGCACCACGACAGAGCGAAGGGGGTCATTGTGCCATCTTCTCAGCCTGCCTCCATCTGGTGTTTGCTTGGCCCCTGCAATCGCTAGGACACGGAGGATTTGGAACCGAAATCCCCACCTGGCACAGGGGTGAGCTCCCCTGTGCCAAGCACTGTCTGCTTTTACCAGCCCCGAAAGCAAAGGCGGCAGATGTGGCTGTGACACTCACCTGCAGCTCTTCCAGCTCCTTCACCAGTGACCAGCTGCTAATGAAGCTCTCGTTCAGCAGGGCGAGGATGGGCGAACTTTCCAGGACGGTCTCCCGGAGAGTTCGCCCCGAACCTGGCACAGGAAGAGAGGCAGAGAGTGGTTTGCTGGGTTTCCAGAGCTGACTCTTGCCACCTTTGATGCCACTGTGATGCCACCACTCTGGTTGCTGCAGCAGCTGGCTCAGGCTCCCCCCAGCTTAGCCCATTTGTTTTTTTCTCCTTTTCTGGCAATTTTCCCCAGCTTATTGTTTCCTGTGTGTGCTGCTGGCAGAGAAGATTCACCAGAGCAGACCTCAGCCACTTGCAAGGTTTGGTACATTTAGGAAAGGATCAGGCCCTGCGGCTCCACCCTGAGTAGGAGCAGAGCCCATAAACACTGGAGAGTTTTTAAGGGCAGACAGGACTAAAGATACCTGCCCCTCTCCCACACATCACTCCTGCTCAGTGGCATGCAAGTTCTTAGGCGTGGGGGACAAAATAGCTTTGTATCAGGACAACCCCTAGCTCTGGCTTTTCCTTTGTAGGTGTCAGGGACAAAGCAGAGAAAAGGGATGAGAAAGAAGAAAAACCAGACCCGTGCCTCCCCCTTGACAAAGACACTGGAATTAGGGAGCTGGTCTAGGGCTTGTCTCAGATCTCATCCCACCCCTTAACTCCGATCAGTAATTGCCCACTTCCAGCCCCTTTCTATCAGCATCTTCAGTGCCAAAACAACTAACACAACATTTACTGCTGCCTCCTGACCAGCTCCCTGACCCCCAGCTCTTCTCAGAGCCTGAATGAGGCACATTGTTCCTCCAGCCACGCCAGGAATGTCCTCACCTCAGCAGGACTGGTCGTCCAGGGCACCCCACAGCAGGATTGAGTGCACCAGCTTCTTTTCTGCTTTTGCTCTCTCGAAAGCTTGCGTGAAGGGAAGGTAGGAGACCTGGAGGCAGAGACAACTTGAAAAATAGACACAGAACAGCCCAAATACGAGCAGGGTCTGAAGGAACCAGACCTGCCACATCCCACAGGTGACACACAGAGAGTTTAATCTGCAGTAGATCCTATAGATTAAAGCGAATGACAACTGTGGTGCTCTCCCCAGGGGCAACTTCATCTCTGGTGAGATTGAAGTGAGCCCCTCACAGCACTGTGGGCTGTTACCAGCCCCTGCAGAGCCTCATCTTTACACACCACGGAGAGCATCGGCACAACTGCGGGCAGGCTGCCTGCAAAGGCACCTCCACAGCCCGGGAAATCTGGTCTTGAGGTATTTATTACAAAACCTCACTGAAAGGGCCTAAAAACTGGCTGTGAGGAAACCTGCACAGAGATTGTTCCAATTGCTCGAATGAAGAGAACTTTATTAACATCTTGGCAGCTCACACGGACATTTGTAAGCTCAGGCACAAGGAGGCAGCCATCGAAATGCGTCCCTTCAGCCAAGGAAGCAGTGACAGGCAGTAGCCATCTGCTCCACAGGCTACTGGCATGTTAAATAGTTTGGGTCACCCAATGCTATAAATTCGTGTCTCGCTGCGGCACGCAGAGGCACAGGCGGATCGTGTGTTTTCTGCTGATAAGGGAAGCTTGGACCAAAGGTAGCTGAACATTGCAAAAGTAACGCCAGAGGAAAACCATTTGTAAGCAGCGCGATTACCTGCCTTGCTCAGAAATCGCCTCGGCAGCTACTGATAAGAGGAAGGAAGGATGAGCCTACATTTACAATACGAGCCTGGGACACATGACATCTAGGCTTCGCTCCCACCTGCACTGCTGCACAACCCCAAATGGCCTTTCAGAGATGCTGTCCTCCCTCATCTGGGAACTGGAAGTCCATCCAGCCACACACACAGCTCCTGGGAGGCACACACTGGGCTGGGAGACCCTCACACTACTCTGAACGCTGATCAGGCTGTGGCCTCTGGTTTCTCCTGGTCCACCAGGTGACTGGACACCTCAGTGAAGATGATATGCCCCAAATAAATGTGCCAAGAAAGATCCCGGCCCCTTCCTCACCTTCTTGAATGGATACATGGCCACTTCCAGCTTCCGGGCTGCCTCTTCCCAGGGGATTTCCTGCTGCCAGGTTATCTCTTCAAACACAAACTGAATGGGCTCCCCTGAGGGATCCCTGCTGTCAATCACGTTTCCGTTCTCGTCATGGATCACAGAGGGGATTGAAGGCCCCGTCGATTCCAGCTCCATCTGCAGGAGAACAGGCTGAGAGCTGAGCACTGCAGATATCCCACTCCTGGGTTTTCTGTACTCCAGGACAGGATAAAGATGCAAAATAAGACTGTGCAGCTTCTAATTAAGATACAGCTTGATCTACTGTCTCTGGGAGCTGCACTTTACCAATTCCAAATGTGTTTTACTGAGCAATAGTAGGAAAGCAACTTCATTTCCTTCAGTTATTGCCTGTGCTCACTAGATTGGGAATGCACAAGGCCTGTTCACTCCGTGTTCCCACCATCCCAGTGGAGATTTTTGACTGTGGGATACCAGATCCTTAAAATCACTGGGATCTGCAGGGCTATTATGGGCTATTATGGAGCTCTTGTTCATACCACCAGCACAGCCCTCACGCAGCCCCTGGCTGGCCACGAGAGGGTGCAACAGGGAAAGCTGTTCAGGAGCCTCCCTGCAGCTCAGGGTTGTGGTACGTCTGAAATTATTTTCTAAGTCTATTTTCCTGACTTCTGGCAATTAAAAAGAAACATGGATCTAGTTTAGGAGAATCTGGGACTGTTAAATTCAGGCATTCAAAATCCTGACTTACGTTTCCTGTCTCAAGAACTGGAATTACCACAGAATGGAGGAATAACCTCCTGCAGTTTCTAAATTCAGACACACTGCTGTCCATACACCCTTCTGGGCTCAGGAGCTGGGTTCAGCTCCTAATCTTCCCCCCTAGCCTGTTAGACAACTTTTTACAAATGGAAAAAGCCACATGAACTCCAGGAGCTTTGGATTCAATACACACAGAGGGAAAAAAATAAAACATATCACAAGAACTGGCAATAGGGAGCCATACTGCTGCAGAAGACATAGACAGATCATTAGAGATTATATTGTTATACTGAAATGTTCAAAAGAAAGCTCTGAAGAACGGGGATAACTGAGGTTCTACAGCTTTGGAGCATGGGAGTATAAATCCTTGCTGGGATGCTGCAGGCGTAGGGAGAACTGAGAGGGAGTACAGACCTGAGGCAGGTACCCGATGTCCACTTCCATGTTGCTGCTTTCACTGGCCCCATATAGCCATTCCATATCAACGTTCAGAGACCTGCAAGGTGAACCCAGTGTGTTCAGAGTCATCCAAGGCTAAAGCTCTCTATGGGAAACCCCAAACAAATGAGAACATCCAATGCTCCTTTTGAAGGGTCAGCACTGACGCCCAGAGCCTCTGGCTCCTTGGAGATCACCATGCTCCCTGCACAAGACCATCAACACCAGATCCCTGCTGGATCAGGGGCCGGGCACCCACCCACCACTCTGGGCAAACTCACTCACACCTTTGAGTACTGTCAAAGTACTCAAGAGAGAGGTATCTTTGCTCTCTCCCT
Source organism: Tringa tobata (assembly GCA_033628505.1). Taxonomy (NCBI): domain Eukaryota; kingdom Metazoa; phylum Chordata; class Aves; order Charadriiformes; family Scolopacidae; genus Tringa; species Tringa tobata. The sequence continues at coordinate 95,145 of JAHREE010148811.1, read as the reverse complement.
TTCTTCCCAGCACTTAACTTGCACATTCTGATCCTGCTGAACTTTTAAAAGTGTTTTTTTGGAAGCAAAAGGCTTTTGTAAGGGGTTGCTGGCAGAGCCCTAAGTGTCTGCCGGCTTTAACAAATGTGCTGACAGAGCCATAGGGATCGAGTCGCCAGGGTAATGTTATAATAGAATTTTCACTCCGGCCGTCATGGGCAAAGAGATTTGAAGCCTCTTTCCCCTGAAATGCTTCCAGCTGCTTGCCAGAGAGCGGGAATGAGCTAGTGAAAAGCTGTGCGCACAAAGCCCTAACCTGTAAAACACCAAGCAAAAAGTATGTCAAAGCAAGAGCATCAGGCTTTGCTGAACTTCGGTGCTTTAAGCCGGGCACTGGGATTGCCAGGGGCTGCTCTCCACACCCTCCCCGTCTCTCCCCATCCTCCAAGTACCAAGGGACAGCTACTGGTGAGTGAATCAAGCCCTGAAATGGGTCAGGGATCCTCAGTGACTTGTAGAGATGCATTTGTGAGTTTTAAAGACAAATGCAGAGCTCTGTTCACTCAGATTTTCCAGGGACTTGGTTGAAAAGCGTGAGCTCATCCATCACAGACAATCAAGGAGCTTTCTGCAGCTTGCAACAGGTACCTGACATCTGCAAGAGTCCCTGCCACAGCCAGGGCTGGTGGGACAGGTCAAGGGGAGCAGTGCCTGCAGCAGTGCTGGCAGAAGAGGCTGCTGCCCACCTCTAGGGCAATATCAGGATTCCCCTTCCCTGTGTGTCTTCCCACATGCCTGCAGATACCTCCCTCGACAGTGGTTTGGCACAGGACAGCTGGGGCTTGGACACTGTTGAAGCACGTGCCACTTGCAGCCAGGTTGTGCAAGGACATCCACCCCCAACCCCATGCTCCATGTCCCCAGCAACCCCTGTCCTGCTTCCCCCCTGCCCTTCCTCTGTCCTTGTCCTTCCCTGCCTCTTCCAAGCCAGATGCCCTCCAGACCTGTTGATAAACAGAGCTATTCCTGAAAAATTGCATCAGAAACAGTTTAGGGAGCAACTGTATCTGGAGAACTGAGGACAGGATGACCGTGATGACCGCTGGCAGAGAAGGATGTGTGGGGAAAAGAGATAAGCAAACAGCAGAACTTGCCTGCCCAAAGCTCAGACTGCAGATCTGCCTTCTCTGCGTGGGCCAGGATGTCTCATACTGCAGGGGACAGGGCTGTCACTGCACTCCTATCTTCATATAAAAGGAGCCCACTAGCCTTTCCCCCATGCACAGCCCCCAGTACTGCACAGGAGAAGATCCCAGAGCCCCTCGGTTCTACCAGGCCTCATTTAATAACAATCCTGGAGTCTCTTTAGCACCCAAAAAGAAAGAGCTCTACCTGTTGTTAGGGACAAAGAGCTTAAACTCTCGGACATGGGAAGAATCCTTGGAGAGGATGATGTGACCTGTGAACTGGCCTGGGGAAAACCAGAAGGGGAAGTCTGGTGGCTCGTTCAGCTGGAACTCAGCGTGGATCCTGAAATGAGAAATGAACCGTCAGCTGCAGCACCAGGAGGAGAGAAAGGATCAGGCACTGCAGATGACAGCAGGGAAAAGTTATCTCCAGGCACCAGAAATTATGAAGCTAAATTGGGGCACAGAGGTTCAGTTCAAAAAGCTTTTCATGTCACACAATGAAGACAGTAAAAGACTGGAGCAGATCCCCTGGGGTCAGGATCATCTCCAGGATCAATGCCTTTTGTAACTGGGCAACAAGTTTCCATCCAGAAAGGATGAATAAAGTTATCATTCCTTGAAATGCAGGAGCAGACTAAGACCCTGTCAGCTTGATCAGGCAAATAAAAGCTGTGTTTAACACTCCCAGTAAAAAAAAAAGAGAATTCCCCAGACTCTCCCCCTTGGAAAGGCACTCCACTCCCCGATTAACCAAAATCTAACAAATATCTTGCTAATTAGACTCTCCCCTTTCAGCCAGATACAGCTCCAAACCAAAAGTGATAGAGAACGGCTGCTGTCCTGCATCTGGGCAACAGTCCCCTCCTCACCCAGCAAAACTGGGAACACGGGTGCCCTCTTTGGGCATCAGCAAAGCATCACACACGGGCAAGAGCCAGCTGTGAACCACCCTCTTCCTCCAACTGCTTCTCCTCCCTCCCAGCCAGGGCACATCTGTTCTTGCCTGGGAACACAACTGCACACACAATGACATGCCTGCTCTCTGCCATGGGCTCACAGCAGCCTCCTCCACTCCCCTGAGATATGGAACAAACTCAGAAAGTGCCCCCCAGGCCCTCCTCTAACACCCAGGACCTGTGGCCTTACCTGAACGCTATGGTGTAGTAGAAGGCGCTGACGGCTTGGATACAGGCCACAGCTCCTTGGGGAGCAAAGCGGGTTTTCACGAAGGGGCGTGGGTGGAACATGCTCAAAAGCTTGTGGATTATGATCTAGAGAAAGAATTGTAAGAGAGTAAAAATGAGAACAACTCCTCCACCGCAGGTCAGCTGCAGCTCCAAAGTAACTCTCTCCACCGGCTCAGGAAGGCAAGTGAATTGCTATGACTCAAAAATCAGCTCAGAGACCTACCTCATCACAAAACAAGGAGATAAAGCAAGAGACTGCTTTTAAAAATAAATCCATCTTCCACCCTTTTTATGCTACTCCCACTGTTTGCAAGTTTCCATCACCCCAGTTGGTTGAACGTCTAAGTTCGGTAAACTGATCTGCGAGGCTGCCTCCATCAATACTACTTAAGACTTTGAAGGAGTGGGTATGCAATCAATAAACACACCGGGCTGGGAAGGTCTATCAACTATTTGATCACTAACACCTACCCGGCACCCCGGGGGAGAGCGATATAGACGCCTCGCTTTACAAACCATGTATACACATCGTTTCACTTGTGAATGAAATGCTCACCTCTGGGGTAGCACTCAGCAACTGCTCCACGGGGTACGATCACTTCATACAAGTGCTTTCTGAATAACCCTCTCCCCTCCCTGTCTGGGAAAGACTAGCCCCAAAACCCCAAACATTTAAACAAAGCAAGATGAAGATACTCTAATCAGGCTCATCTGGCCATGATAGACACCCAGAGCTTCTGCCTGCTCTCAGTTTTACTTCATATTTAGGAGATGGTGCTGTATGCTGCAGCTTTTTTGTCCCCTTAGTAAGTCCAGGGAGACATAAAGCAATAGCTTTATCGCTCTAGGGATTCCTGCAGTTCATCTGGGCTATATGGCAGAACGTTTACACAAACTACCTCTCAGGTATATAGAAATTGAGTTTCATATCTCACCTCTTTGCCCTTGGGAGGCGGAGGGTAAAATCTGTTGTTGGAAAGATACCCAGTGAAGATGTTCAATTCACTAGGAATTATCCACCACGGATCCCCAAGATCCTGTTTATTCTTTGGAGGAAGAAAGGCTTTAAACTGCCTGGCAAGCATCACGCTCATGGGGGCTGCTGGGGCAGTCCAATTCCTGAGCCCAGACAGAGCAACATGAGAAATCTGTGAACAAAAGACACTATCAGAGCCTAGACTGGACTCTTCAAACGTGCAGTAATGCTGACGGATGTAACTAGGCTTTGGAGAAGGGTGTAAAAAAAAAAACCTAACCATGTTTTAAATTCTTCCTACTACCCCAAACCCCACCAAATAGTTCTGTCAGCTTTCAATGATGGGAGTAATAGGAACTGGGAGGGGAACATGCCACATTACACCACTGCTTTTGGACTCAGCTCCAGGAGAGCCATCCCTAATGTCTGCTTCAAGCTTCCCAGGACGGGTGTATTAATTAGGGCACAGCGCTGCTGAGCGCACTGAAAACAATGAAATGCTGCAGGAAGCCATGAGCTTGATCATCAAAGCAAATCCCACGGACAGCAAGACCACCCCCCCCTCCAAATGCACTAGTGCTTATCCTTGGTGATGTTACCAGCCCATTGGACGTGTTTATACCAGACTTTCTGGCCATACGCATCCTGCATGATACCTACTCCCAAGAAACCGTCTTTGCTCTTCGTCATCGTTTCCATGACCAACGGCTGGAATTTAGCCACAACGGACAAGGTCTCCCCACTTGGGTCAGGCATCTCCTCCTCTTCAAATTCTGAGATGGGAGCAACCCCTAAACAAAGGGACAGGAATTTAAGCAGCTGTTTCCCCTCCCTCGCCTTTTAAGCAATTGTGAAGTGATTACACATTTATCCTGGCAAATCCAGGAGCACTGGGAGCTTCCCAGCTGTCCTTATGAAGTGGCAGAACTCAGACCCACCCCAGGGACCTGCATGAATTAAAGGGGAGCCCTCCTTTTAGCGGACGTCTCTCTAAACCCCATGGCTCAGTGAATCAGTCTCATTTCACCCAGGAGGGATGAGAACACACGCTTTAGCCAGTTCACCACAGCACAAGCAAACAACTGCCTGTATTTCGACTGCAATGTAAGCTCTCCTGTACATTATCACCACGCTTCTTCCTGCTTGGCACCCCCAAGAGACGTTTGCCACATGCTGATAGTCTTCAAACCTGATCTCTCACGACTGCTCTCTGAGAGAGGCCGCTGCAGCCGGAGCAGTGTATCAATGAAGCGCTGCAACTCTCTAATAGATTTGGCCCAGCCTGGGCTGAGCTGTATTTGTTGCATTCACCCATCCCAAATCCCCTTTAAGCTCTAGACAAAGTGACTTCCGTACTTTGTTAGTCCAGCAATGGGATGCTCCGTCTTGTAAAAACTCTACTTTGTGAAAGTGATGTCTAGTGCTTAAGCCTTTTCAGAAATACGTAAAGCTTAGCAGCCTCTCTTCATGTAAATAAGACCCAAAACAGCCCCCAGAAAAGAATAAAGACATGAATAAAAACTGCTGAGTGCATTATCTTTGGCTTTTGCTCGGTCTGTGCAGAGCGTTCTGCAAGGTTGACAGATACCCACCCGTCAGCTTCTCAGCTATCGGCTTGAACTCTTCTGGACTGAGGTACAGGTCATTGTTTGTGTCCAGAGAAGAGAAGAGAAACAGCCCCTCACTTCCCAAAGACTTCAGCGCCAGCTCCTAGTTCGGGAAGAAACACAAGTCAGATTTCATTCCAACCTCTTACAGAAATTCACTCCAGCCCCTCTCGGCTTCAGAGTTTATTTGCATTCTTTCCAGCACACAAACACAACCATCAAATCGAAAGATTAACGCCCCTTGGCAGGATTTCGTGCTATTTACAATAGGGATCGGTGTCCAGGAACCGTTGGCATGAGCATATTAAAACTACATCTGGCTGAGTAATTCAAACTGAATCATTTGCTTAGTCGGCCTCAAAGTCCTTTGTTAGAAAAATTTCCAACTTTTTCCAGATAGTTAGTCCTAAATCTACAGAGCACCTGGAAATGGTGATTTCTGTAATTAACTGATGCGCGGTGAAACAAAGGCAGTCAAATACACGACTATCCACATTACAAAAACTCAAAGGAAATGAACCGAGCCCTTGTAACTCTGCAGAAAGTGCCTTCACTGACATGGGTGCTGAGATCCACACCAGCATCACCGCACACAACCTCCCTGCTCGGGTCAGGTTCCCCTCCAAGTCTCCAGACTCAGGGATGGAAGGAGCATCTCGGCCCCGTGCTCCGCAGGGAGCGCTGCCTGCTCATTTGGCCACACATCGGGGAGCCACAAACCCCACTGTCTTCTCCAGAAACTTCTGCAAGATCCCAGCCACCCCGAGCCTTGGTTTCTCCCTCTGCAAGGTCCACAGGGAGATCGCCCAGCGGAAAACCTCATCAAAACGCAGGGTCTCCCTTGGAGCAGCCCCACAAAGGCTCTGGATGCTTCTGGTCATTTCCACTCCACAGCACTGAAGGGAAGAACTTCCAGGCAGAAGAAAAGAGCTCCACGTTAGCGTGAGAGGAAAAGAGAGAGACAGAGCAAGTCAGAGCAGACACATCCCTGCCAGCCAGCCTGCAGCACATCCCCTGCCACCCATCATTTGGGGCAGCTTCCCCTGACACCCCCATAAAAGCCTGAAGCTGCAAGGATAAATACTCTGTATTCTGCTGTTTAACCGTGTTTATTCTCCACTGCCTGCAGCACCATTACCATCCCCAGAGCTCCTGAACTAGTTTATTTTCCATCTGTTGCCTGCCAGCCTGAAGCAGCACTAATGCAGCCTGGAAGGCTTTGCTCCTGTCAACTGCAGCAACAAAAGCACTTAAGAGCTTTCCGGGGCAGTTTCAGGACCGAGACAGACAGAAATAAAGACCCTGGAATACAAACCAGAGACCTGGATGTGGAGACCTGAGGAAAGACAAGGAGGTGAAGGCGCAGGAACTACACAGCTGAAAAAAAGGAGTGAAGGAACAAGATGGTTATTTATCTACGCGTAGGAACAATCTGCTCTGGACTGTCAACGTTCCTGGGGCCAAAAGTGTGCCTTCATTCCCCAAATGAATGGGGATGCACATCCTTGGCCCTGCAAATAGGTAACAACATTTTCCTGAGCAACTGCCCTGTCCCCTGACGGTTGGGGTCACGTCACGAAGCCTTGGGCCAGGCTTCAGTGCCCCTCTCAGCTCCAGACCCCGCTTGTGCTTGGCACGTAATGTATTAACCTCGTAAGGGCCCGGGCGATCGCTCACTGTCTGGGAGCCGGCTCACGGCGCAGGGAAGCGAGCAGGGAGCGCAGGGAAGCGAGCAGGGAGCGCAGGGAAGCGAGCAGGGAGCGAGCAATGGCTTCCTCCTCTGCAGAGGGGGCTGTCCTGGATGCGTACTGAGCTCTGAAGAGACGGTCCATTTCCTCGTCCCCTCCACAGCCCATCACCGATTCCCCGCTGATGAATCTTTTAGAGTCTTTCTTCCTTTTGCACTTCACAGACACGGACCTCAAGGGACGGGAAGGCAAATGAGCAACCAAGTTTTTAGTTGGTTAGACCGCCTGCTGCTGTACTATTAGGAAAAACTCATGATCATTTACTTAAAGGGGCTGAAGGCAGAAAGAAAACCAGTTCTACCCTATAGATACAGAAGAACTTTTCTGGGTGTGTCTTTAATAAGACAGCAGAAGGTGAAGGGGGGAATATGGGTTCCTGGTGTTAGATGCTGGCCTCCAAAAATCAATCTGAATTGAGAGCACGCTCCCATCCCCTGAGCCTGCACTTAACATGGGTTAAGCAATGAAAAACCATCAGATAATTATCCCTACAACCCCAGCTGGCTAGAGATGTGGTAGCTTTGTGGTCAGGCGACTCTTGTGTGTGCACACATCTCACACGCGTGTGCCAGCAGCCGGCTGAACGCAGCCTCCCGGCTAATGGGATCAGAACCGGGCTCCTGAGGGCTCCAGGCAACACTGCCCTCCCCAGAGCCGGCTACAACACCCGCTGCTCCGGCAACAGCACGCTCCGGGCAGCTCCGGGACACATCGCTCCCTCTGGAAACATTCATTTCCACACCTACAAAGCACGGCAGCATCGCACAAGCCCCTGACACCGACACCACAGGGACCCACCCGGCCAGAGATAAGACCCCAGCCGTGGAGGAACAAAGATTTCCACCGGTCCTGTCGCACTCAGTCAAAAGGGATGATAAAAATTATGTTTAAAAGGCAAGAGAGATGTCAGGGCTTGGCCTTTTGGTTTCTGATAACATTCACACTAAAGAAAGCTCTCCAGAGCTTGTGGGTTTTTTTCCTCTTTTTTTTTTCTTTCTAATCTGTGATTATAAGAAATAAAAAGTTTCCCTGTTTGTGCCAGAGGAATAAGACTGAGCTTTTTCAGTCTCTTTGTAGAGGAGGAGAGCTGTGGTTTTCACAAAGAGTTTTCTTCTCCCACCTGCTTGTGGGTTGTTTAGCTAAATAAACATTTCTGTAGAAAGAGACAAGACATATGCTTTAAGCGAGAGGAAGGAAAAATAAAAAACTTGGGCTGTTCACACGGTGTTCTCTTCTCCCGCAGTGCCCAGGCACAGCCCCCTGCCTGTCGCCTCAGAAAAAAACAAACCTCCAGGAGACCTGGCTTTTTGTCAGGTCCCCTCAGCCACCCTG
>JAHREE010148811.1:16210-86728 GCA_033628505.1 Tringa tobata | reverse complement strand
CATTTCTAAAGTGGTCGCTGGTCCCTTTATTCAGTGTCTCTCTGCCCCTCCCAAAAGGAGCCGTATCCAGCTTTTCTGCTTGGTTTCTGCTCACCAAAATGGATATTTATTTTTTTTTAAAGCCCAGGTTAATTAAAAGTTTAACTTGCAGTGATTTCACCGGGTGGTTTTTCTTTTTTTTGTTTTTAATTATCGATGGGAAAGTGGCATGTCCAAAGTCGTTGGTCCTTCATTCAGTGTTTCTCCCCACCCCCAGGAAAAAAGCTTATCCAGTATCCAGCTTTTTTACTAGGATTCAGCTCACCAAAATGGGTATATTTGTATGTATTTTTAAATGGCAATTTTACTTGCAGCGATCTCACCGGGGTTTAAACCCCAGCCTTGCAGGGACGGAAATGATTTCACAGCCATCACCGAGCCTTGGCCACCCCGATCCCCAAATTTTGAGCCATTGCTACCATCACCCCACATTTTTGAGTCATTTCTACCACTCTTACAACTCCCACTACCAACCCCCCGCCAAAGTTTTCCGCCCTCCCTGTGTTCTTTGTGCCCTTCAGGTTTTTCTGCAGGGTTGTCACATCCCTCCTTAACAGTGGCTTGGCCAAAGAGATATACATATATTTAGTCATTTTAATCTTTCCTCATAAATCAGTCTCCTGCTCCTCCTCACACACAACCCTGCACCGCCACTGAAATCCCCTGATTGCTGGGGAAGATTTAGTACCATTTTCTGCTGCTGCAGGGCTAACAGCGCAGAATGTTTGATCTCTCTAAGGGAAGCGTTAGCGTTTAATCCTTTGAAGCTGGTGCTGTTTCCTAAGCCTGCCTAATCATTTTTTTTTTTGTTTCAGGTTTAAAGAGCGTTTTGGTTGGAGATGAGGAGAGCATGACCAAGCCGTTAAGAGAGCAGTGGCTGCACCAAGGCAGGAGGAAGAGATGGGTAATCCTGGGCGGAGCAGGCCGGGAGCGTGTGGAGTTTTGAGTAATTCCTGGGACAAGACATAAAAATCCCACGGTGCGTTTTCTTGCAGACCACAGCAAGCAAGACTGGAGGGAGGAGGACTTGGTTGGTGAAGAGGAACCTTCTCCCTGGGAGCTGGGCACTGTTCTCTCTGCCATAGATCCAACATAGTCCTTGATGCTCCTCTTGCAGCGATGGCATGAGCTTGGCCAACATGGTGGACCAGGCTGAGGAGCCCAGAAACAGAATAAACTCTGGGTTATTTGTAACCCAGATCATCTGCATGGCCAAGGAAGGAAGGAGAAGGTTCCTTCTGCCAGCCCCACCACAGAAGAAATGAAGCTCCACATTCATGAAGCTCTGCCACCGCTCTTTGCTTTCCACCTCCTCATCTGTCAAAGAACTTGGGCCACGGGGAGGAGATGGGAGGAAACAAATTCTCAGAGCACTGAAATAATGTCTGGGAGCAGAATGAGTTAAGCACTCAAGCACTTTAAGCAGATGTGCTTTAAAACTTCCCGGACTCATTAGGTTGGGCGGTGAGGTGTGGAGAGCTTTTGCTTACCTCAAATAACCTACAAAGTACCTTTAGAGCACAAAATGTAACAGGAGGAGATAGCTCTGAGACAGGGTAAATGTACCTGGGTGCCTGGGAAACGAGCAAGAGGTGACGTGAGATGACAAAGCCTGCGGACACCCAGCCAGAGAAGGCGACCTGGCAGGGTGGGAGGCAGGGCCAAGATGGTACCGTTCAGAGGAGAAGCAGAGGCTCATTTTACATCTGAACCATTTCCAGCGTCACCAGCGGCCATATAAAGATGAATTATTTGATAGGAAAAAAAGAACGAAAGACAAAAGGTGAAATGATTCAGGGCATCTGCTGGGAACTAACCCTCCTCAAAGGAGGACAAACCCAACAGCTCCTGGCTCTACGCTCCTGGTTCTCCAGATTACAGCACTCGGGAAGAATTTTAAATATCCAGACATCTGCTGCGTGGCCCACCCAGGCACACTTCTATCGAAAGAAATCCTTGTAACAGAGAAATAAGAAGATTTTCACCAAAAAAGCTCACCCAGCAGGAAAAACTATCCCAGATTTCCCTTTGCCAGCAGGGAGAGAGTCTGGCTGGGAATAAGGAAAATAGTGAGAAATTGGATGCAGGGATGAAAAGCTTGGAGCGATCTCTTTTGCAGTCGAGGGATGGGTTTCCCATATGCGGGAGTACACGCAGCAGCTCCGCGTTCCAGGGTGGCACGTTGCGAGAGCAGAGAAACCCTGTCCTGGTTTAAATTGATGGCCCCTTCCCATAGCCTGAAACCCTGGCCCCTTGTAAAGTCAAAGCCGTCGTGATGTAATGGAAGGCGGCATTAAAATCGGAGCTCTGTGTGCAAATGGAGAAAGCACCTGGAAACAGAAAACCCCTGAGGAAGCAAGTCCCGACCAGACTAAGGCCCAAAAATATAAATCCTCTGAAAACCAGTAAGGAACAAGGAATATCCAAGTCTGGTTTCACATGGGGCTTTTCCAAGGGGACAAGAAAACCGGAGGTTTGCTCCGGGGGTGTGCTGTGACAAAGCTTCACAGCCACGGAAAACAGAGAGCTTATCCCAGAAGAAGAAAAGCCAGCGAAGGCTGGGGAGTGAAACGACGTTTCAAATTTGGCCACTGAGTCGAAGGGTGAGAGCCAAATGTCTACCCAATTCCCAAGGGCTCACGCTCCTAACTCCCCTTTGGCCTCTCCCGTTCAGTAGGGTCACTTAACGGTTCTGCCACTCGCTGGCTCTCACTAAACGACAGAATTTACAATGCAGGGGGTATTTTAGTGAGAGAATTCTTAATTATAGCCCGGTACCTGCTTGAGGCTCCACAGGGAATGAAGCCAAAGACCCAAACGTGATCAGAAGTAACTGCTGGAACTTTGAAACCGCTCGTGCTGGGAGCCAGCGCTCGATGCATCACATCTGAAACAATCGGATAAATAGATCAGATCAAAATGTATGTGGAAAAATACTACGACTGCCAGGCTTTTGAATTCAATAACCAATTCCGCTGAAAGCCTTCTGAGGGAATTTAATAATGCTGTAAAAAATGAAGTGTGGGTTACAGAAAGATGCATTTGTTTTCTGGGTAGTTTTGTCTTATCTCCTTGTATGGTCAGGCGACAACAGCCGGCTGTTCTACAAGCAACAGTTGATAGTTTTCTCCTCTACCACTGATGCAACTTTCTTTTATCATAACTTCATTTACAGGAAATTCCATCTGACATGAAGTAGGGCCTGTCCTGATGGTGAAAATGAACGTGGTGATCACGGCTCCTGAATTTGAATCTAACATGGGAAATTACCTCAGCTGCTCACGTTTCCTGGTAACGTGACTCAAAACCAGAAAAAAAACACATCGTAAATCAACAACAGAATTCCCACTGGTGCCCCACCTGCCTGAAAAGGCAGGAAATCAGCTCAAAGACACACATCTTCCCAGATCACTTCCCCTGGACATTTAAAACCAACCCTCTGGCTCAAAGATAATGCTCTGTTTATTTATCTGCTCACAGTTCCCAACTGGATGAACAGGGGTTGTCCTGCCACCCCCACCTCACAGGAACGACACAGGGTGGGTGGAAGGTAAGAGGGGTGAAATCCCAGGGCTCCCCGAGCGGAGGGCTCTGCTCCAGCAGGAGCTTCCAGCCAAGGCTCCAGGTGTGCGGAGGAGCAAAGGAGGAACAGAATGGTTTCGAGATGCCATCAGGGGCAAACATTTCCGTTACCTGCATCACCGTAGGACAGAGAAATCCCTGTCGTGGCACCGGTCCAGGCCTTGGAACAAAGCTGATCCTTGGAACACATCTCTGCTCCTGCTGAAGGCACACACGCTTAACTCGGTGCCTGTAATGAATCCGCCGGCCTCAGGGATTTAACTGGGGATATCTGCGAGCATGGACAGAAGTATTTGCAGACTCGTGGTCTAGGAGAGGGGTGATTTTCAAGCGTGGCCGTTTGCAACAAAACCCTTTTGTTGTGACTGGTGCTGACTTCATACTGGTGTCTTGGAAAGCAAAATATCAGCAAGGTTTATATCATCAGGGATGCTGGGCAACTGAAAAAACCTGTCTGTTTGCTCTGCAGGCACCAAACTGCAGGAAAGCAGCAGCTCTCCTCCAGAAGTGTGTGTGACTTTACCAGTGCCGTTCTCGCTCGCTTGCGTGGCAGAGGAAACAAGAGCAGAGTTTTACTGTAACACCAAGGATCTATTTCTAAAGGAAACTAAAGCCTTATTATATATTATATATTTTAGGGGTTTATATTTTCCCAGGCAAAGTGTCTTCAGTTACTCCAAGAACAGGGCATTTTTATTTATGGAATTCCCTTAATCCACTATAAAACCCCTCTGAGCTAAACCAGCTTCCCTGTATCCAAATCTCCCGGATAACACAACTCACTCCCGAGATGTTTATTTACCAATAACCATTCCTCTAGGCCAAGCTTACCCGCCAGTAGCTTTATCCCCGGGATAATGCTAAGTCCCCATCTGACAACCTTATTTCTCTTGGGGAATTACAAAGGCATGAATTTACAAGCATGTTTTTTTGTTTTCACAACTTGCTCAGAGCAACTTTGTCTTCCCAAGTTGCTGAATGAACCGATTATCAAGAGAATGTCACAGGAATGAACAAAAATCATATAATCACAGAATGGTTTGGGTTGGAAGGGACCTTAAAGCCCATCCCATCCCACCTCCCCTGCCCTGGGCAGGGACACCTCCCACCACACCAGGTTGCTCCAAGCCCCCTCCAACCTGGCCTTGAACCCCTCCAGGGATGGGGCAGCCACAGCTTCTCTGGGCAACCTGGGCCAGGCTCTCACCAACCTCATAGCAAAGAAGTTCTTCCCCAGATATCATCTCCATCTCCCCTCTTTCAGGTTAAAACCCTTCCCCCTCGTCCTATGGCTCCCCTCCCTGATCAAGGGTCCCTCTCCAGCTTTCCTGGAGCCCCTTTAGGGACTGGAAGGGGCTCTAAGGTCCCCCTGGAGCCTTCTCCAGGCTGAGCCAAGGGATGCACGGCTTTGCCGTGAGGAGAGGAACAGCTGCTGGGAGAAGGGATACTGGTCCCAAATCCAGCCCGTGGTGCAGGAACTGTTAAGCGGGTACTCTCGGCTGCTGGAATGAGAAGAGGGTGAGAAGAGGGGTGGTGTGTGGACATCTCTGCACAGTCTTCCTGCTCAGCGACACAGAGGACACGCTGGTTCAGCGGCAGGACGACGCGGGGAAGAATCTGCCTTCAATTTTTTTCCTTTCTTTTTCTTCTATTACTTCAGCCCAGAAACAATGTATACCGAGGAGGAAACTTGGCTGGGGATTATTTATTTTTTGCTAGAAAAATCAGCCGTTTAGTAGAACTCCTGCTAACCCATCTCAGATGTGAACAAGCAATTTAAGAGCTGGTGCAGATGGGAATTGCTGTCCATACACTGGCGAGATTGCTCTAGAAATCAACATCTATTGTGAAATATTCTTGAAATCAACCAGTATTGTCACCTAGTTATTCCAAGCATGATGTAACAGGTCTTTGACAGATGGCTTTAAAGAGGATCAACCCAAACATGCTTTTTATTTTACAAGACTTTTATTCTGTTTCACAGATTTGACTATTACAGCAGTGAAATTATTACAAGTGACTCATAACATTTAGTTCCAAATAAAAGTAGAAAAACACAAAAACGATAAAGGGAAGTTAAATGAGATGTGATGTGTGGTAAATGTGTTTTAAGAGCACAGAAAAAGTATATAAAAATACATTAGGATCAAGAATGTTGCAGAAAGGTTTTGATTTAGTTACAATTTTGACACCACAGAATCACAGAGTCACAGGATGGTTGAGGCTGGAGATCAGCTGGTCCAACCCTGCCGCTCAAGGAGGACCACCCAGAGCCACTTGCCCAGGAGGCTTCTGAATATCTCCAAGGATGGCGTCTCCACAGCCCTCCTGGGCAACCTCTGCCAGTGCTCGCTCGCCCTCAGGGTAAAAAAGGGTTTCCTCATGTTTGGAGGGACCCTCCTGTGTTTCAGTTGGTGCCCGTGGCCTCTGGTCCTGTCACTGGGCACCACTGGAAAGAGCCTGGCTCTGTCCCCTTTGCACCCTCCCTTCAGGTATTTATATACATTAATATATTTGTATACGTTTATATATTTATTGTATATAAATACTTGTAGCTGGGCTACAAGTCCCAGCTCTCTCAGCCTTTCCTCACAGGAGAGATGCTCCACTCCCTTATTGATCTTGGTGGCCTTTGGTTGGACTCTCCAGTATGCCCATGTCTCTCTTGTACTGGGGAGCCCAGAACCGGACACTGTGCTCCAGGTGTGGCCTCACCAGTGCCGAGCAGAGGAGAAGGACCACCTCCCTTGCCCCGTTGGCAAATACTTTGTCCAATGCAGGGGAACCTTCTTTGCAGCAAGAGCCCATTGCTGGTTCATGGTCAATTTGGTGTACCACAGATCCTTTTCTGCTGAGCTGTTTTCCAGCCAGGTGTCCCAGCACATTCTGGTGCATGGGGTTGTCCCTTCCAGGCACAGGGCCTGCTTGTTGAATTTCATTCGGTTTTTATCAGCCCACTTCTCCAGCCTGTTGAGGTCCCTCTGTGTGGCAGCACGATGCTCTGGTCTATTAGCCACCCCTCCTAGTTTTGTGTCATCAGCAAACTCTCTGACAGATCATCAATGAAGATGTTAAATGGGACTGAACCCAGTACTGGCCCCTGGGGTGCTCTGCTAGTTACTGGCCAGGGCCCATAGACTTATCTATGTCCAGTTTGCTGAAGTATTCCCTGACCTGATCCTCTTCCACCAAGGGAACATCTTCCTCGCTCCAGCCTTTCCCCCCAGTCTCTGGAACCTGGGATTCCTGAAGGCTGACCTTGCTAGGAAAGACTGAGGCAAAGGCAACGTTTGGTATTGCAGCCTTTTCCATGGCCTGTGTAACCAGTCTCCTGTCCTGTTGAGCAGTGGGACCACATCTTCCTAGTCTTCCTTTTGTTGCCTATGTTCTTCTAGAAGCCCTTCTTTCTGTCTTTGACATTCCCGGCTGAATTCAATTCCATTTGGGCTTTAGCTTTACTAACGTCAGCCCTGGACACTCAGACAATGTTTCTGTAGTCCTCCCAGGTCACCCATTCCTGCTTCCACCCTCTCTATCCTTCCTTTTTGTGTTTGAGCTTGGCTAGGAATTCTCTGCTCAGCCACATGAGCCTCCTGGTATTTTTGCTTGACTTCCTGCTCATTGGAATGGAACTTCTTGAGCTTGGATGACATGATTCTTGAATATTAACTGACTTTCTCAGGCCCCTCTTCCCTCCAGGATTGTATCCCACAGGACTTTTCCAAGATCCAAGCAGATCTTTGAAGAGCCCAAAGTCTGCTCTCCTGAAGTCCAGGGTTCCGAGCTTGCTTTTAGACTCTCCTTCCTGCCCTCAGGACCCTGAACTCCACAATCTCATGGTCACTGCAGCCAAAGCTGCCTTTGATCTTCTTTGTTGGCTCCTCTGTCAGTTTGAGGAGGAATTTGTCATCAATCCACCCAAGGAATCTCCTGGATTGCTTATGCCCTGCTGTGTTGTCCCTCCAACGGATATCAGGGTGGCTGAAGTCCCCCATGAGGACCGGGGCCAGCAAATTCAGACCTGGGACTGCTCCCACCTGTCTGTAGAGGGCCTGATCCTCTTGTTCTTCCTGGTCAGGTGGCCTGTAGCAGACACCCTCTATAATGTCACCTTTACCTGTCTCCTCTTTAGTCCTAACCCATAAGCTCTTAGCTCCTCAGCCATCTCCAGCTGTTCTCTCACATGAAGGGCAACTCCCTTTCCTCCTTCTCCTACCCCGTCCTTCCTAAAGAGCCTAGAAAGCCTACCACCTAGAAAGCACAGCATATTGAAAACTGTTAATTAAGAAAGGTGATAAATCCAAGAGTATATAAAAGGCAAAAATGAAACAGAAAAATGAAAGGAGGATGTGTGTTGTGCATGTGTGTGAAGTCTATTTTATGGCAAACTTCCAGTCCTTTGGCCACTATAAAGCAAAGTCAGTGGATTTCATATAAATTCTCTGTATAAAGGAATGTCTATGAACTGTGTACAATATGGCCCAGAATAAACATCTCATTATCAGGCTAATAAAGCTCCTCACAGAGGAAAAGAAGGTGCTTATGTCACGGTTTCATCTCCCCAATATAATACTGTCCGGAATTGGACTAGTGCCCCAAAATACCATTTTAGGAACAACTCGAATTCCTTTAATGGAAAGGAAATGCAGTAACCCGCCCCCGCTGCCGCCACAGGGCGCTGGGCAGCGGCCTCCCTACTGCACACTGGCTTTAAAGTTCGTGTGGTTGACTGGCAGGGGGTGAGCCTCAGTGTTGAACACCCAGTCGTCCAGAGAGAGCACGTCATCTTCACAGAACAGAAGATAGAGGTACCTGGAGCCACAAGGCGAGGGCGGGCGGGAAGAAGATGGACACAAAGGGAGATTAAAGGAAATTCAAGCAGGACTCCAAGTGTGCACAAGCAAACACCGTCATCAGGAGCGTGATGGGGCTGCCACTGGTCTCAGCTGCCATGGTTTATAGTGACACATTTCCCGACTCCCTGTGTGTTTCCTTTGTTTGACACATTTCCTGACTCCCTGCTTCATTCTCCTGCTGGGAACCACCACCCCTGGGGCAAAGGTGGCAAATTGGGATGGGCATCTGTGCCCAACCACCCCACAAACACCAGCTCACGCTACCAACAAAGGCAGATCTGCAGCAAATTCAGGCCACAGTCACCTTTGTACGCAGGACATGGACCTGGCAGAGGAGACAGCCATCTCTTAAACCATCAGAGATGAATTCAAGGGAGCTCAGCGGTCAGAGCCTCCCACCTAGAGCAGCATTAAATCACAGGAAGAGTCCTTTAAATCCAGCCCATGAGCAGAAACCTCGAGGGTGCCAATGACAGCAGTGGTTCTGCAGGAGGAAGCTACCAGAGCTTTGCAGCACCCATGGCCTTGCCCAGTTTTCCCCCCAGAGGATACCACTCCCCCCTTATTATTAGAGTATTCTTAAGCACAGAGTGTTGATGCTGCAGGAATTATGCTACTCAGAAAGGCCCCTGTGATACTAGACTTACTTCAGAGTCTCTGCGAGGAAAAAACTTTGTTGCATGTTGTCATGGGTTGGGGTTGTGGTGTAAACATCTCGGATGCCAGAAAAACCAGCTTCTACTCTACAATATTTTTCCAGGGCCTGAGAAAAGAGAAGAAATCTCAGTAACACACCATAGCACAGAGTAACTCATTAATCATCATCAGCTGCATTACAAGTCAGCTTTACAAATCTAATTCCAGGTTTATAGTAGCCTTTGTCTCTTACTGAAGAGCGTGGTGATTACTCCAGACTCTGGGAATAAAGCTGGTTCTAATGAAATAGCAAGAGAAACAGAAACCGCCTGATTTAGGCAATTGATTGACCTCGACGTTATACACGAAGCAAAAGCAGATCACAAGTGGCCACCCGGGCTGTGTGCGAGGCAGCAAATGACAGTTGTGCCACCAAAACGATGGGGGGCAGCAGGGAAAGGGCTGTTGCATGAGCTAGAAAGAGGTAGAGGGACCTTCTGCCCAGGAGGTCTTTGTGGGAAGGAGACAGGACAAAGGGCAAAGGCAGGTTTCCTGATTTTCCCTGACCAGCCACGAACCAGTGGTTCGGAGCAGTGCGGACATTTCAAATAGAAGGCTGACTCTGTTTTGCAGAGGGCTGTTACATTAATAGCAGGTTTTGCTGTCTGCAGCACTCCTCTCCACAAACCTCCCCTGTTTTGACTGACTGATTGACTTTAGCATAGCCCAAAAGGGCGAAGAAAACATTCACAACCATCACCGGAGACGCCACAGTAAATCGAGCTATTCCACGTATTCCTGCCCCATTGCTAATGCGTCTTAGCGTCTAACACAATTTAAATAATTTCTGCTCTTTTTATCGGCTGAAGGAAAGATTTTTGTAAGAATCTAGCAGGCTGTAGGAGTTCTGAGCTTCCCAATCATACCTGCACAACCTCCCAGCCCCACTGCCTGTACTTGGGATGGTGTGTCAGCCTCCACATGTACATGTAGCTCTCCACCACTTCTGGGCGTAGGATGTAGTAGCGCTCGCTGAGTCTGGTTGCCATGGCTTCACTTCCAGCATCAAAGCGAAAGGCTTCGGGGCCGAGTTTGGTATCTAGACAAAAAAAATCACATACATGCGACGGTCAATTTGAGGAAGAAGCAAGTAAACAAGACCGTCTGGGTCTTTCAAGCTTTTCTGCTGCTCAGGCTGCCAAGATTCAACTAAGGTCAGATGAGCAGATCGGTCGTGCCCGTGTGTCACCTCAACCTCACGGCTGATGTCAAACCAGGGGCACCCAGGTGATGCTCACTCTGTAGTATGTCTGGGTACTATTGAGGTGAGGATAAAGTCCTTCTGACAACTGACAAAACACAGATTTGGATCAGATTTGAGCAAGGAGAGGGGAGGTACAAATCTCCCCCGTGTCCTAGCACTTTTGCTCCTAGGAACTGCACTGTCCCTGACCCCGAGAGCAGAGTGTGTCATTGGAGACAAACTCAGAATGCATGAGAAAGAACAGAGGAGGCAGATCCTGTTGTAAAGCCTCAAAGAGGAAACACATTTAAAGGAAAAGCCAGCCACGCTGCTGACCCTGCTGTAACAAAGATATCAACAGCCCGCTCCCAGGCAGGGGTTTGTATCACAGCTCTCACTCCACCAGACACAGCCATTTCACTTCTGCTGCCTTTCCTGCTGGTCCACCAGCAGCCTCTTTGAAGAAAAGACATCAGGATGATGGGGAAGGCTTCATCAAATTTGCTGGTATTTTATAAATAAAACATTAAGGGTACCTTGGTCTTTTTGAGTGTCCCTTACAGGAGAATCTCAATCTCTTGCAAGCATTAGCAAGCACTCGGATCCCTACTTCCAGCACCAACCCTCTTCCTATCCAAAAACCAGGGAAACTGAGCAGAGAGGTTGTTTATGATCATGCCCCGAGGTTTCTCATGTTGCACCCATGTGTTTACCACAAGGCTGTATTTCAGGGAGTCATTTTATTTCTCTAAATATTTTGCACACTTTCCCTGGGCCCTCATGTCTGTGTGGGGATCTAACAGCGCTCGCGGGCTGGACTATTTGCCGGGAGCCAGGGTGCACAGACATTCTCTGCAAAACAATGAGCTCGCTGAAATGACAGCACCATCACCAGTGTGGGCAGGCCTGCTATTGTCCTTTCTATGCTGATGGATACTGCTGAAGGTGAAAATTGGCTCCAGGCACTCACAACCAGAGGGTTATTAGTACGGGTGGTTTGTTTTAGTTCTCTAAGTGCTGGGGGGGGAGGAAGAGTTATTTGCAAATATCATTTCGGGTTAGTTTGAAGTTTATTGGGCAAACATGCTGGATACCAGCTGCCAATATGGGCTTGCCGATGTGGTGAAGGTGTGAAAAAGGTGTGAAACAATCCTTGGGAACAGTTCGTGCAGCCAGACCTGTTCTTGACAAGGTCCCAGACTGCTGCTTCGCTGCCTGCGATCTCGGAAGAGCTACAGCGATGCCTACAAAGAAAGGGGCAGAGTCCAGTGCAAACTTATCGTGCTGAAAGCCTTGCAGGCAGAGAACCCAGTCCCTCATTCATCACCAGTCACTGCTCTCCCAGAGCACTGATAAGCACACTGGGTGGTGAAACAAATTTTACTGGCCTTGTGAAACAGAAAGACTTAGGGAGCCAAGAGAGGCTGAATAACTTCATTTTTCTGGCTCCTACCAGCAGCTGGAGGTCTCCAACACTCTCCTGTTGGGCTTCTCAGCTGCTCTGCTTCATATAGTGGGATGCCCTGCAATTAATCACTGTTAATCTCCCCTTTTTGCCTGCAAAGGGATGTGAAAATGATGTACTTTAAGAAGGTAGAATGTACTTTTGATAGTACTGACTTTTAAAAAGGCTGACTCAAACTACAGCCCTGTTGGGAGATGGCTAGTTCTGGGACTGGGAGGTGGGATGAGGGATTCAGCTCTGCATTCATTTCCCAACTCTGCCTCAGGAGCTCACATCTGCCCGTCCCTCTGCTCCAGCTGTCCATTGTGTAAAACATATTGACTTCTCTTCTAGATACTCCAGAAAAGACAAGTGAGAATCATACACAGAGATGCAGATGCACAAAATACCCTATTAACATTTTCTAGGCAGCCCACAGGTTTACCTGAGCGTGCATAGGACTCGTGACACGTGTTTGTTATTTCTGCAGCGAGGTCCATGTAATGCTGTTTCCTCTCCTCTCCAGCATGTTCGGCTCCAAGTGCTATCATGCCCCCGGAGAAACAAGCCAAGTGGCCCATTTTGTGATCCAAGATGCCACCCCTCCATTCAGCAATGTAGGTCAATCCTCCAGCAGACTTTTTGACTAAATGCTTTTCTATTGCCTAAAGGGATGAAAATCAGGATTTCAAGATACCTAGTGGACAGTAAGTATAACTTCCTTACTAAGTATTTCAAGATACTTAGAGGACAGGAGTGAAACCCCACAGAAACCCAAAAATCTAAGACATTTTTGCCTGAAACATTCTGATGAACAATGTCCCCCACAAAAAAATACTGAACAGCATCCTGTTCCTTACCTCTAGTGCATCGTCGTACATCTTTTTAGCTTCAGAGTCTTTCTTGTCTGACATCAGCCAAGATTTGATGAGATACTCATAAAAGCTGTCCCCGAGCCCTCCAATGGAGACATGGTCTGTAGTGGGAAAGCCAGAAAAGAACTTCAGGTTCATGATCTACAATGAGCAGTTGCTTTACAAAGGAGCAAACAACCATGTCCTATTTAATGCCCTTGTTCTCTCCTGCCTCTTTCCAGGTTCCTGGGGAGAGCTTGCAGCATTTCTTTTTCAAAAAGGAAGAAAGGTGGAAAGTGCAATCAGGAGAAAAATGTTCTGTCATTTTACAAAGCATTAGTATCCCTTACCAAAACTATTCAGAGGTCTTATTTTGCAACAGTTATTTATACTGCAACTTGAGGATGCTTCCTGTTTATGAAGCAATCATCATAAATCCCAGCCTCATAAACCAAAAGCAGTGGCAGGTATTGATAAATCTCTGCCTCTAAGGAGCCACTGGGTGCTGCCTCCCTGCCTCAGGAAAGGGAGGACGCACGTTGGATCACACGGAGGTGCCAGCGAGGGGCTGCTGGAGGCACCTCTCGATCGTGCCATTTGTATTCCTGCCTCATGGCAGGACTCTGACCTGGGGAAGGTGGGGGTTGTTGGCGTATTAAAACCACCAAGTCAGGTACAAGGATGCGCACCGAATATTTTCTTCTGCAGAAATCGGATTTTCAAGGCTATCTGTTGAGAGTACACAGTGCTCTGACCTTACTGGAGAGGAGGATGCTAAAGAATTGCACTGTGAAATGGGCATGACAGCTGCAGGTTTCTGCCTGGGGGGAACTGCTGGCTGGATTTATATCTTTAAACTGTACCACAGGGGGAAAAGCGGCGTTCGTTCTTTCAAGCAGCCACCTACTCCCCTTTTTAGAGGAGCAAGACAAATTACCCACCATGGACTGGACCATCCCTGTTAATTAACAGTGTCCACCTCTGTGTCCGTGTGCATCCTCATTTCAAATGGAAGCAGATGCAGCGGGGTTTTCAGAGTTAGCTGGTCAGATTTTTATTTTCCCTTTCACTGTACATATATAAAGTCCCGAGGCTTATTCTAAATGCTAAATCCTACCAAGAGAAGAGATCAACAGCCATGCATTTTCCTGACCTGAAGAGCAAATATCCCCGATACAGTGTGTCCAATGATCCATGGAATAATCCATAGCAAAACAATGAGATTAGACGCATGAATTCAGGGGGGAAAAAAAAAAAAAAAAAAAAGGAGGGCAGACTATTTGCAAACAGCGGCTGCACAGCCTGTCTTTAAAGAGAAGCTCTGTGATTCTAAGTGTGTCATTCATAAAATCACCAAAGCAGGAGCTCTGGTACATAATTGCTTTCCATATGGCATCAGCTTTGCCAGCATTTGCCTCCCAGGCACTTTGCATAAACAAATCTCTTATTTCAGCAGGGGACCGTCCTTTAATTTTCTAAAGGTAACAACCGCACTCAGAAGAGGTACAGCACTGCCTCTTCATTTAGAAGATCTGCTCATTCAGCCAGGTCAAAGATACACCTTTTAAGAAAATCACAGCAATTCCAAGAAAAACAGCTTCCCGCAAAGAGCTTTAATGATGAGAGAAAATGAGAGCCTGGCACCTACAGGGACCATCTCTGTGGCAGGCGGCAGCTGCCTCCCAGCTTTGGTCCTAATCTGTTTCTTACCAGCAGCATTCGAGACGCAGAAGAGGCTGCTCAGCCTTTTCCCTCCCTGGAGTCAGACCACAAGGTCGTATTATGAGCAACCGCCACAAACAGCCTGTGCCATGAGCTGCCCTCTCCACGTGAGTCTCGCAGAGAGGTTGTCCCTTGTCCTTTTGCACGCATCAGCCTATCCCGGAACAAGTAATCAGAAACTACTTTTAATGAGCTCCAAGAACCAGCAACAAGCCCCTCTCTATGTCAGCAAGGGGTGGGAGCAGGTCAGTACAATGAAGTCAAATTTGCAGACATAAATAGAATTAAATTAGCGGCAGAAGAGATGAATACTGAGTATCAAGCTGAGTATTTTAACCATCTGAATTAAGAGCACAGCTCTTTGGTTTCCCAAAGATCCTGTAACGATCAGTTATGGCAACGGACAGGCACTTCTTTTCCTCCCAGCACCAATGAATAGGCAGAATTAATGCTTGTGTCTGGGAAAATGTGCAATGTGGCTGCCAGTTGAGAATAACCTAAAGAAAATGGCATCTCAGGGGGGCAGTAGGGGATGGGAGATTAGCTTTTCAAGTGGAACATATTGCAACAACTCTGCAGAGACAAATGTGGAGGGGAAGCTGAACTGCTTACAAAGAGATTGGATAACTTTGAAGATCAATTAATGGGACAAACACAGAAGCCTATTTTCTTTCCTCGTGGCACTGAAGGACAGCGCTGGTTTAATGGGACAACTGCAACCATCCAAGATGCTTTGCTGGGACACCTTTCAAGCCAAGCCCTGTCAATTGCCATTAGAGGTGCCGATGTGGCAGTTGAAGGTCAGGGATTGCTCACAGCCAGGGCTCTCTCACTGCCTCACATGATGGCAACCAGGCAGCTGCCCTCAGTTACAATCAGAGCTATTAATGCAGTCGTTAGAAAGCTCTGGAGCAGAGCAAAGAGTGCAACGAGACATGGGGACACCGGGTAGTGCAATGACTCAAACAAAACTGCTTACACAATATAAATGCAATCCACTGACAGCTTAAAAACGGCTTCTACAAAAAGAGACTTTCCTTTGACAGAGAAACACAAAATCCAGCAAACCTCCCTTGCCAGTCTCTAATAGCAGAAAGTTGAGGTCAGAATTGTGGGGCACAGCGGCAGAAGGAGCCTCTCAGGTTCCTACTGGAGACCAAGTTTCTGCCCTTTGGTGGCACAAAAAGAGGGGTACAGACTCTTCTCCAGGTAAGGAAGGGGTTGTGTGCGTAAAGCAGGAAAGTAAATAATCTTTTCCTGGGTACCCTGCTTCAAGTATTTCCTTGCTCTTTTCAAGCCCTTTCCTGGTTATTGCTCCTCTTTTATATCAGGCCAGTGTCTATTTATTTCCCACGTCTCCAGTGCTGGGTTCCCAACAAGAGAAAAGAACACCTACATGTCTCACCCTCCTTGCACAAAACTCTACCCACGGTGACGGGTACAGAAATGCACACAGGAGAATGCAGCCCTAGATCTTCAGGGGATCTGAGACTCTCTAAGCTCTCTGCCTCTCCAGGTGGTTCCTTACTTGCTGCAGCAGACTCAGGAAGCAAATCTCATAGTGCTTCTGCTCACATCCTTCACGTGCAACTCCCAAGTAGGTCTGTGGGCTATGTGATGACTGCAGGATGAGATCTTAAAGAGATGTACTGATTTCTAATATCTGTGTGATGAACCATGTGCCATTATCCTCCCCTCTGCAAGAGAGGCCCTAATTCTCTCTGGAGGTGAGACGCTCAGCTGGAAACAAGGCTGATGGAATAAGTGTACAATTACTATATTGCATCTTACAAATCGGGCTGCATTATCTAATCACATGTACAACAGGCTGCCTGACATGACAATTCCTTGGCTCGCTGCTCTGACTGTTGCTATTGCTTCCTAAAGAATAATGGCAAGACTGAAATGCTCCAGGCAGGACTCTGTGATACCTACGCTGCACCCAGTTGCCTGTCACCGGGCTGAGAAAGTTGGGATAAAGGCCCTGTGGCTTCTCAACTCTGTTCAGGACTTTGCGGATGTTCATCACCTAGGAGAGAGGAGAGACAAGAACTGTGTTACTTCTCTGCTGAAAAAGCCAACGGTTTTGCACTGTCACTGAGAACTCTGTAATTCATCAGTGCTGAACAAGCACAGCAGCCTGTAATGCTGGGAATCATCGTGCGAGCAGAGCCCAGTGACAGGGCTCTCCGGTGCGAGGGCTGTGATGGAGAAACTTTCTTGCTGGACTCCCCAGCACAATCTTTATCCAGTTCTGTGGGATTTTAGAAACAATTCTAAAAACGCCTGCAAGGCCCCAGGTCAGCAGGCAGTGGGAGCAGTTCACTAACAGTGGTCCAGAAGCAATCCTGAGGATTTGGGATCTGGGTGGAAATGTATGAGACGCGGAGGGTGATTTTTTCCATGATCCAAAGGGAAAGGAGTGGCAGGGATGAGTGACTCACACAGTACTTAAATTCACCATGCAGTCACTTAACATGATGAATTGGGGCCTTTAATTTCAACAACAGACAGCTCCTTTAATATGCTAGAACAGCCGTACTTATTTTCTAAAACCTCCCTTGGTTTCACCCCCATTAAATCCAATAGGCCCTTCCCATAAGGGACAAAGTTAAATGGTATGCAGCATAAATATTCTATTATAACCTACAGAGCAGCTAATACACTCTAAACCTTTTATAAAATTAGACAATTTGTACGCCAAAAGCTGGCTACAGACTTAAGTCGACGCTTCCAAGTAAGTCGTCAGGCTGGATAATATTTACTGAAGTTTAGTAGCATGGCATATTAATGACATGTTTGAATAAAAGACACAGATGGACTTTATTCTTGCTAAAATCACACAAGTCCCAAGCTGCAAGTTAATGAGTTGATCTGTTCCTCTGAAGTAATTTCCCATAGGATGGGCTGTTTGAGTCCACATCATCCTACATTTTTTCTCTCAGAGGGTGTTAGGATGAACACGATACATTTTCTGTGGCACACACCAAGCACTCTCAGCTCAGGAGAGTCCATGAGAAAGGTTCTGTCCTTGTCCCTCTCTGTGCTTAGGAGGAAAAGAGGGAAACGTTAGGCTGGGGACAGAGGCTTGACCCTGCCTCAAAATGCCACAGTTTGAACGTGGAGTACGGATGCAATTCTAGTTTTTAACAGTGCATCTTCTTGCCCTTGTGTTTTCAGTGCTCGTCTCTCTTCCCCCCTCCATTTCCTTCACACACATTTTCTTTCTGTGCCACTGTTCCCTTCGCTGGTCTTTCCTCAGCTCCCCCCTTCCTCTGAGCAATCTGTCATTGTCGCTGTTCTAGGGAATATTTAGCTTGTCTCCTTCATTTGAAATCACCAGCCTGTCTTTATCTTCCTTAGAGAGTTTCCTGGGTTTCTAGTTTCCCTTCACCCTCTGCTTTCCTCTCCCGCTCACCCCTTTGCGGCATCACTCTTGCTCACCCCCCCCTTATTGCTTTCCATACACTCCATCCTATTCTCCATTTTGCTCTCCTACCTTCTTCTTTCTCTTTCTTCCTGTCTCTCCTGCAAATTCTTTTCCTGTTTCACAAGCTGACAGACCTGCACTGCAAACATCCTGGGAAAGCACCATTTTGAGCTATTCCTTGGCAATCCCAGAACCACTGTCTGTTTTCACCCCACCGTGGGACTCTGGACGGGCCCCATTTCCTTTGGGCTCATGGGGACAGTTTGGATTCTAACTGGAACAATTTGTCTCCCTCAAAGCTGGTTCCTTGGGGACGTGCAGTGAAAGCTAATGACTTGCTGGTATCCAACAGCATATTTATTAAGTTCCTCTCACATGCACTACAAGATCACTTGTGGAAAAAAAAAAAAAGCTCAAGGTAATGTATAATATTAATAGATTTTCAGTTACAAGTTGCACAAAAGGAATCCAATATGTCAACTGTCAGGCCTTTCCTACCCACGAAACCTCAGCAGAAATCTTGCTGGCTGGAGCATAACATTTAATGCCTGTTTAAAGTAAAAAGGTCTGCAAGTACAAGGCACTGCTATTAGGATATCAGAATTAACAATTATCTTTGCAGTCTGCATCCACCAGATGGTTTAATTTTGGCTGTGCCCCTGTCTGAGGAAGTTTTTGCTACAACTTCACACAACTGAGATGTTGGGAACAACATCCCCATCTCCCCAGTGATGGAGAGGCAGATGAGGGCACTGACCCCAGGAGCATGAAGACACCAATTTACTGAACACCAAGTTGGGAAGCACTTGCCTTTTCTGCAAACACCGGGTTGCCAGAGAGCTCTGAGAGGTGCAGGAATTCCAAATGCAAGGTGCCAAATTCTGCTAAGATGCTGCTTCCAGCAGATGCCCAACCCCAACTCCAACTCATGCCGCTGCAAGGAGAGAAAAGGGAGCTTTTATTGCCAGGAAAACATAGCCAAAGCCTGAGGTCACCACCCCAGTGCAGATCCTGCCCTTGTTATGTGCGTGCAGCGCACACCAGGGTCAACAGGGGCCATGGAAAGGACATACATAGATTTTTAGGACTATTTCATGCAGCAGTTCTAGTGGGATGGTGCAGTAGTTTTACAAAGGATAGGGCAAAACACACAGACTGCGCTTACCGGGAAACTGCAGCTTTTGTGGGAGAGGAATGAATCCCTCCCAAACAGATCAGCTTAAAGCAAACTTGGGAAGAACGTTGAGAACCTGTCCTACACAAGATATCTGAGGGTAAAATGTGTCTTTAAGTGGCCTGGGCTGAACTCTCGCATTTCAAATGTCCCACAAGTCCAACAAGGCTGCTATTTTATGGAGAATCCAGACTGTCCCTATCCACCTTGTTTAAACACGATCTCACACTCTTTACACGTTCATGGCACTGACATTCCCAGCATATGCTCGTTTGCAGGGGGATAAAACCTACATCAGCATCAACTATTGCAGAGAGATGCCACTGGGCAAACCTGACTGTAAGGAAAAGCCACAGGGAATCTCGTGCCTTGCAAGAAGAGGGGGGTCAGCATAAACCTACAGATGCTGCCAAACACTGTCTGGAGAAGCCAGTTATACAAAGTGCCTCTGCCCCTGCTCTTGATGTCCTGGGATCCCTTCTCAGCTTCTGTTTGTCTCCCCTCACCCTGCCAAATCCACACAAAGAGAGGAATCAGCACCAAAGCAAAGCAAGGAGTCCATTCTGGGGATGAGGAGGGCATTGCTTCTCCCTTAAATCTGAAAGAAAACTAACCAGAGGACATGGGATGGCAGAGGCTCTTCCAAGCACTAACAATCTAACTCTTGGATTTGCTTTTACACTTGAGCACTTCCTCCTTGTATCCCACCACTACAGATCACAGCTCCGGCCTCTCTGAAATCTGCACAGACATAAAAATGACCCATATCCTTAAACCTTGGTCTCAAAACAGCCTCAGCAGGGGCTGGCCGAGGCAAGCTTGGCTAAGCCATCTCAGAAGTGACGTGGCTTTGATTTTCACATCTCTTCGTGAGCGCTGTTTGCAGCTGGTACCAATGAGGTAGCAGGTTTCCAGTGATGGGGGGGCGGGGGTAACACTAGATGGCGCCTGAAAGCTTGGCTATTAGAAGAAAAAAGGGTTTCTGTTGTTTACAGGAGGCTAAAACGAATGATCCTTCTGAGAGGGGAGAAAAAAAGTTTCCCCTCCACGTGATATACGGAAAACCATTTCAGGTCCAGAGCTGTTTGTTTCCCCTCCAGACAAAAGGAGCCATTAGATAAGCAATATGTTCACGCTGTTTCAAATTGCTCAGTCACTGCCAACAGCCAGCCTTTCCCGCAAACTGTCAGGAGGCTGCACCACCAGCTTCTCGTCTGGAAACACTGTGTGCAGCTAAAACGGGTACCCCAACAACATCACGTGTTACTGACAGAAACCTCCCTGCGCAGGCAGAAAGCTCCTCCACTCTGACCAGGATAATGCTGGTTTTAATACGGCATCGGCCGTGTCTGCTGAAGCTGGTGGGTGCTGGCTCTGGGATGGGGGAGCTAAACCATCCCGCTGCCTGCTCACATCTATAAAGAGTCAATCACTTTTCCGTTATTTACTGCGCTGAAGAGGCGTTGTAACAAATACGATCTCACAAAAAGAAACTGCCTTCTGAGCTAGTTCAAATGAGAAGTGCTTGGAAGCAGCCAAAGGGGGCCATGTTTGTTGTGACAGCCCCTATGTGGGGTGACGGCGCCCGACACAACCCTCCCCTGGGAACTTCTGTCCCAAAGACACAGCCAGGCGCTGCCTGCAAGGACAGTGCTGCTGGGAACCCAAGCCCTGGGTTACAAACCACAGGAAAACTCTGGGAGAGGTGGTCTGGAGGAAACAAAGTAGGTCTGCAATGTGTCCCTGGGTTAAAGAGCAGCCTGAAATGACCCCCTGCAGGAAAATGTTTTGTCAGCATTACAGACTGGACAAACTGGGTCTTCACAGCTGCCCTGTTTTACAACATCTCAGAGGAAATTCCACTTTAAAGGACCCTGGTCTTCAAGGCAAAAGGAAATGCCCAAAGCTCTTTTTATCCCCCAGATAAGTGGGTCTTCCTTAAAGACTGTCCAGTGCAAGCATGGACTGAAAACGTCTGTATCATCTCCTTCCTTCACAGAGACGAGGCAGGAAAACAGTGCCAAGTCAAGAGTGAGAACAGGAGAGGATGACGATGAAAAATCTGGAGGTGCAGAGGGTTTAGGGGAGATGTGAAGGAGAGCAGGGGCCAGGAACGTGGAACAGGAGGCACTGGGAGAGAAATCGCAGTGCGACACACAGGCAGAGAGCAGACAGCAGAGAGCAGCAGCTTGAGAAGACAATGTACTCTAGGACCTGGCAGACAACGTGGCAGTTGGACCAGCAGGATGGAAAACAAGGCTGTGTGAGATGTGATACAGCGCCTGTGTGAAAACAGAAGGCCACGGGGAAGCACATCAGCAGAGAGGCGACACCAGAGGAAAAGGTGGCGTGAGGTGGTAGGAAGAGATAAAGGCAGTTGGCTATGGGAGGAGCTGGGGGGGTTGGGTGTCTTTGTACTTGGGTCCTCAAAAATGTATACACAGAATTGACTTAATACCTGCTTTTGTTTGTTTCCAATTTCCAAATGTCATTCTTAACCCACTCCCCCCCGAGCTACCACCACCCAAAGCCTACACACACTGCAAGACTCTCCTCCTTTTGAGACGATGAGGTCTCTCTGGAATTAGCACACCCTTGCACAAGCAGAGTTGGAGAAATAATTCCTTCTTGCAAAACTCTTCTGGGCTTTGGTTTGGCTCCGACATTTGGGTCAGCGTGCTCTCGTAGCATCACCCTGCTCTCCCCTGCTTCCACTTCCCCACTTTATCTCCCACTGAATAACTCCCTTCCCCTTTGAGTTTACAGCCTTTGGCTGTTCATCATCTTCCTGCGGTAGCCAGAGTCCAGATTCAGCTTGCTCCCTCCTTGCTCCTAAATCAATTGATACTCTGAGCCCCCTCAGCAGTTTCGTGGCCCTGAAGCCAGAGCTCAAGCCAATAATACAGGTTCTGGATTGTGGGCTGAGTGTTATTTTGATTTTCCTTGCTCTTAGTCAAGGTCATCAGCAAAACATTTGGGGAATGTCTAGGCAGAGAGAGTCTGTTTCAATTGTCTTCACAAAGGGCAGGGGAGGGTTTGGCATTTCTGTGAAAGGTTAGTCTATGCTGAATCTTTATCAGCCACAGAGGAAGCAGATGTCTCTTCTGTAAAAAGAGACAATTAAAAGTCGTGGTGGTGGCTCAAATTTTCACCAGGATCACGCGCAGATAAGACAACCGAAGGGTGACAGCGATACTTGAGCAATGGATCAAAGTGAGCCAAACATTTGAAAGTCTTACACTTCGCAGAGACATGAACCAAACAGGAGATTTGGGCTTCGAGATGAATAATGAATTTCATGGCTGCTTCTCTGAGTTTTGCAAAAGGTGAGGATGAAAGGCTTTTCCTAACCCACATTTCCTGCTGTCTCTGTTTCAGCCGGCATACAGCTTTTACCCTGGGGGATTTGTTTGTAGGCATCAAAATGAGCCAATGAGCCCTTAATGGCAGAGAACACTGTCTACGAACAAAAATCAGAGACTGGGAGTCCAGCCTCCAGGTTTGCCTCTGTCTGCTGAGAGACCTTCAGCGAGGTATTTAACCCAGCAGCCTCAGAGCTCCCCTCCAGCAGGAGAACACCACCTACCTGACATGAAACGTTGTGGCTCTAAGGGAAGGATACGCACCCTGCCGAGTGCTGCGGTGGGGAGAAAACTAGAGCATCTCTATATTCCCCCCTTTCTAGCAGCAAAGCTGCCAGCCAGTCCCATCCTGTCCCTTCCCCAATTTTTCCAAAGAAAAAAAGCCCGGATAAATTCACATGCATCTACTTGGGCACACTGCAAAAATACGGTGAGCACCGCATGCTACGTGCAGACTACAAATAACCTTTCAAAGAAAATGAGAGTGAGGAAAATGCTATTGCAGCAGGGAGCCCTGCCAAGAGGTAGAGGAAGAAACTGCGGATAGCCCAAAATTAATAAAACACAGCTGGGTTTAACTTGAGTCACCTGCAATCTCTGCCAAGGCACCTCTTGATTTTGAGTTGGCAAAACAAATGACCTCGAAGAATCTGCACTAGAGGGGGGCACCTCTGAGGAACTGCTGCTGTTCCTGCTTGAATCCTGGTCTTTTACAAACATTCAGTAATAAAATGACATGCTTGTAAGGACGCGTGTCTTGCCTGCCCAGATTTATGACGCCACGTGGGATACCAGTGGGGGTGTTAAAAGCTGGCAAAAGTTTCTCTCCAAGTTCCAGAGCTTTACTCTTGAACACCTGTTAAAAGAAGAAGAGAGGATAAATATTTGATGGCTTGTGAATACCAGTCACACTGGATTCTTTCAAATCCCATTTTCCAAACACACCATTATAAAAAAACCTAAAAGTGCTGCACTATAAGAATCTACCGTTTCAGGTACGCTGCTGCCCTAATTCCACTGCATGATAGATCTGAACCAAAACTCATGCTCAACTTTGGTATCTGAGTGTCCTCTAAAAATCTACACTAAACCAGTGGCAAGTCCCCTGCAAAACGCTCAGCCTGGATGAGAGCAGTCAGAGCTGCAGAGTTCACAACACCCCTAATACCTCAGCAGCAAATTTCCGTGATCAGAATTGAGCCAAACTGTAGTCTTTTGGGCCAAATTCTTCCCTTTTCCCAGGGTGGCAGAGGAGACAGGAAAGTGAAATGACTGAATTAAAATCCAAAGAAATCTTCCTAGGGTGAAGCACTGTTAGATTTACAACATGGGTTTGCCAACTTGTGTCGTCTCCTGCTGTAAAAAACATGATTTCCAATGAACAATCTTTTACTTGCAACTCTTTTCCAGGAAGGATTCATGGTTTCATGGCTAAGCTGCTCCTTTTCCATTTGTAATGCCTCAGTTTTGGGCTTTCAAATCAAATTATAGCTTATGGTGGTTTGCAGCACAAAGCCACCACACACAATTATTTTGGGACAAACTGATACAAGCACTAATCTTTGCTCCAGAGATTAGTCCTGATCAAGGGAAGCCTGTTAGTGACTTAGGAGATAAAGCACAAGCCTTTTACCTCTAGCCCCCCTACACCAGCCCAAGCTGTCACAGTACTTCTCAGAAAGCAGGAATTTATTGCTCTAAAAATACAGCTCTGAGGAAACCGGAGCTCTCCTGTGGGCTTGCAGCCCTTTGATACGCTCACAAGGAGATAGGGGCTTGGTTCAGAAGGGAAAGCAAGAGATGGGGACTTGATTTTTGCCTTTCAGCCTGGTGACACTGACTGGGTAACATGACAGGCACTGCCCCGGCTGCTGAGCATCGCTGCCGACTGCACTTCAAGAGGTCACTGCTGGAGTTTTATGGTTTAATGTGGTTTCTTTTTGCTCTGTTGATCTGAAGCCTGTTGAAGTTGTGACTGAGACAGACCCTGAGTCGGGGCATTGAGTCTCTGAGAGTTTTCCCTGGAGGGAAGTCACAGAGAGAAGTCATTCCTGGAACTCATTTAAAATGTAATTAAAGTAACAGAGCTGCTCCTGTGACTCCACAGATCAATGGTGCCACTGGGCAGCGATGAGCCATCTCACCCCATCATGGTGGCCAGCACCCAGCCATGCTCACTGGATGGCACAAGAGTGGAGCTCTCATTTAAGAGCCAATCTTCCAGTTCCTCCACTAACAAAACTCCTCCTCGAATCAGAGCTTCTGCTCTGCTAAGACTTCCAGGGCAAAGGAATAATCTCTTCATCTCTCTACAGCCAGCTGTAAAATTCCAGCCCAGTCACATTATAAAGCAGATTATGGCATTAAGCCCTGGCCTCTGCCGGGCTGGAGGGAAAGAAGGGAAGTGGAAGTGAGAGCCTCCTGCTTTAGCCAGGACTGAAGGGCTGCTCCACCACCCCACAGGAGGGGCTGTGACTCCTAGCCCACACCTACTGGGCAAGGGGACATTTGTGGAGCTGTGTCACTTTGTCACCTGAGTTGGCAGCACGTGGGTACCCTGCCCCAGCAGTGTGTCATCCTCCTTCCCTCTACCCCAGAGCACTTTATCTTAGAAACTGCTGCTTCAGAGAGACTGTCCAGGCAGATTTTGGAGCACTTGCCACTGATCAGTTGGCCCCCTTAGTCCCAGGCAGAATCTGGAATGATGTCTGACGAAATATCGTCTATGTTTAGAATATAAAGGAACAAGTACAAAGACAAAGATCACTGCAAATGGCATTTCACTGGGGAGCAATGTGTCCAACTGAAAACGTGTCTTTCTAGAATTGCCCACAGGAGAAAGGATCTTTGCAAATGAGGCACGCACGGTGTGTGCAAGGTAATTATGCGAGACTTAATTAAAAGAACATTAGTGGCTTTTCGATATTCATAAAAACGATAGGTTTAGCCTGTTGTTATGGAGGGATTATCTGATGCTCAGAGAAAAGCTGCTGGAGAACCCTTTCAGTTCATTACTGGCGACTGTGTGAGACATGCAGAGCTGCTGAAACAAACCTCTTCTCCGGTTAAGTAGTACGCGGCCAACAGTCCTCCAATATAGCGGATGTTCACCTCAAACAAGGATGCTTCTCCGTTCTGAAAATACATAATGACATACTTGACTGCAAAGCCTGCACACACAAATGGCAGCTAAAGGGAACAGATTGCAGGCAGATACTTAAGTCTCCCAGTCCTCACCCACAGTGTAACACAGCTTTATATCTAAGATCTCACAGCGCTTTATTTGCTCTACAGTGACAGGTGGAGCCTGAAGGGAAGAGAAACACCCCAACTACCCATTTATCACCAGCTGACAATACGTAAATCAGGGCAGATGTATTGTCCATCCAGCCAGCCCTGGCCTGGGTTATGCCTTGCACAAAGCTGTGAGTTAGTTCAGGGGGAAAATTTGCCCCTTGAAATATTTTATTTAAATAGAAAATTGTGCAGCCACACAGAAAAAATGTTTTCTCCATTTTCTTGTGAAGAGGACACTGCATTAGATAGATGTAATGCACTTCCTGCGTCAGGTAGATATTTTCTGTCATTCAAGGACTCACCCCGGTCTGCAGGCTCAGAGTGGACCACAGCCTATGGGGTGCCTGTCACGGACAGCCTTATGGAGAGACAAACTGCGTGATGTCCATGTGTCCCACCGCCACAGACAGCAGACACAGATGGATGTGGTTCACTGAATCGCTCAAGAACCCACTCACCTGGAACAAGTTTTGCTCTACCGACTCAGCTGATCATCAGCAAACGTCAAAACGATTGCATTCAAAATGTGCCTTTGAAAAATACATGCTCCTGGCCATTGAATCTGCATGATAAATGATTCCTACCCTCACACAAATGCATAAAGACAAAAACCAGAAAGATCTTCCACCACCACAGCACTTTCAGTGAGGAGGGCAAAGCAAAGAAAGGGGCACTCGAACCTGTGCACTTGCCTGCCCTTTCCAAATACCTGCAGGTTACAAATCACAGCAAGTGCTTTCTTGAGACAATGACTGAAATTGCATGAGACAGATCACGGCACCCAGTTACCAACAGAGTTCGTGGGCTTGGAGTCCCTGCCCCGCTTTTCTGGACTACTAGAGTTCCTTGTACACAGCCAATTTTTAATTAATTTCCCTCCTTCTCTCCCTCTGCAGTGCTTTCTGACTCCACCGATCAATCCATAGCATTCATTCTTGTCTTTGCAGATCAATCTATTCTGCAGGCCAAGATTAAAAGCTTTTATGAAATCCAGATAAATTATCTCCCAGTTGATTTTGTCCCTTGTTTATCGATTCAGTAACGCACTGAGAGCATTCACCAAATTTATCAGATGTGGTCTTCCTTTTATGAATATATGAATGCCAGTCGTGCCCTCCCAAATGATGCTTTTCTATAAAGGCAGCTGCATGCATTGTTCCCAGGGGGAGAACCATTTTTCACAACAGACAACTAAGCTGGCATTAAAAAAATAGAAGTTTGAACTGCACTCTGGTTTTAACATTCTCCGTATGCCACCGATGTGATCCCATCAGCTCTCCCGTGAGAAACACAAGAGCTGGCTTGGAGACCAATAGTCAGAGCTACGGCAAGTGGCCCCAGCCACAGAGTGAGATAAAGGACAGTGTCCTTCATTTGACAGCACCACGAGGCACTTGTGGCACCCAGAGTCCCAGCAAGGCTCATACCAGCTCTAAGAAGAAGCTTCAGGGGCCACAGAGCGCGAGAATCTCTGGCCGTTTTTAGAGATAATGCCCTTTCTTCCAAATCTAGGCTCACTGTGTGCTCCCACTTCGCTGCCAAGGTGCCATGCCCCCGCTGCGCAAGTCCCAGCAATGACATTCCAACAAAGGGCCCAGTCAAGGAGATCAGGGTTTTCAATCTTAATCTACAGCATGTAAAAAGAAAATTTCTCTTATCACAGGCAGACATTTAATTGAGCTGAAACAGAGCTTGTTCTTTGATGAACAAAACTTCCTTAGAGTAGTAATTAAAGCTGTTTTTATAACTCAGACCAAAAGGCAAAAAATATTAAACGCTAAATCTCATTTTCAGCCAGACACTGTGAGTCTGATGTGGTGGTCCCTGGCTGGAACCCAGGGCAGAAGACGGGGTGAATCATCACAGTAGTCCTTTTGGCCTTAAAAAAAATTTAAAAAATCAGAGTTGAGGGTTTCCTCCCCCACAGACTTCATAGTTCCCCTCCCCAAATGATTCTTAGAGAAGATTGTGATCAGAACTGGCCAAACACATAGCATTTCTGTGACACAGACAGGCATTCCCAGTAACTGACTCACCACGTTCAAGTCGAAGCTCTTCTCCACCCACTTCTTTGCTTCTTGGAATTCCTCCTCAAGTTCCATGATGTACAGAGTATCTAAGGCGTCTACCACCGTAGCTCCTCGAAGGCCTCCTGCATTGCAAACAGAAGAGTGTGATGAAGCCCCACTGATGCAGTTGCCTTTAGCTCTAAATCAGTCTGCAGCTCCCAGTCCCCATACTGGGGATGTCTGGATGGGATCCAGGCTGGCCATGGTCTAGGCCAAGATCTTCTAACAGAACTAGTGAGCACTGCTCCCCAAAATGGGATGCTTTGGGGAGGCCCCATTTTCAAAGGCTGACACTTCTGAAAGAACACCCTAAGGAACAGCTCAAGGTCCACACTTTAATCCACCAGTCATGACTGCAAACCTTGGCCTTGTTTTCCACTCTTGTCTAGACCAAAGTACTCAGGTGGTTCCATCCCTCATTGTTCAGCTGTAAACCTAAATTCAGCCTCTTTCTAGAACAGTTAGAAGCCTAAGTAAGAGAATTTTATTTTTCTTGTGTGAGAGCATCCAGGACAGGATGTTGATCATTCTGCCCTGATGCAGTGATGTTATCTGGGGCACAAAATACTTTTGCACCATGCCATGACCCGGGGTCTCCCACCACCAACCTATATACAAAACACAGCCTCATCTGGCAGCAGAGAGACCAGAAACTAATCTTGATGAATCCTGAGCAGAAAGTGGGTGACTCTGGGGACAGCTCCATTCTTTTGGCTAACAGAACAGTCCCTGTGAGCACGCTCACCATTCTCCAGCAGATGGCAACGGGACACACAAAGATGAAGCAAATGCCAACCAAGTACTCGGACCAACCATGTCATCCATGTAAAAAAACTGCACACCAAGTGTTGTCTTATGCAAATGGACTATAGGAGACGTTCCAGTGAGAGACAATGACATGGCATGTCATGCCAAGAAAACTATGCAGAGTGTGTAGACAGACAATCTTGTAGCAGTTGAGAGTAAACTAGAGAGAGAAGCAACCCTGGGTTTGGAACATCTCTGTGCTAGAGATCTATTTCTGTTAGGGCTCCTTAAAATTATTCCTAGCACAGGAAAGCAAAGTGTACGAAGCACATTGTGACTCAAACCCTTTTGTGCTTTAATTACAAAGGCCATCACTTTCCTGGGTAACTCAGCAAAGACAAATTCTCACGTGGAGGATTCTAGTTTGGAACCATCATCAATCATCCCTCTGCGGATGTAACGCACCGGGGCCACGGGCGTGAGGCTGCCTCCGTATCGCCGTCAGCACGTGCAGCCCCCGCAGCCACGCTGCTCAGCCGCAGCCACGGTCCTGCCCACCCCCTGCCACTCAGACCTCTTGGAGTCTCTGGCAGAAACGATGCTTGGAAGAGGTTCAGGTTTTGTTTCTGCAGGAGAAACTGCTTGCGCCGGCCCCATCCCTATCGTCTCCCTTTCCAGTGTAACCACAAAGACACACACGCTGCTTATGCCATGGGGTTTTCCCGAGATGTTATTTCTATTTGGCTCAGGTCAGTTCCTTCTTCTCACTAACAGACTTTAAAAATTACTAGCCCAAATCCCCCCATCTTACCCAGCCTTTTACTGCATGCTCAGATTGGTTTGGCACTTTTGGAATACCTACAGTGTTACTTCAATTCTCGTTCTGCTTAAGAGAGGAAAACCCAGCTGGACACGCTGTTGAGGAACTACTGCAGAAGGGAGAGGGAGGCAAAGGTGAGTCTTGTGTCATGAACCTGAAGATTTTGGTCTTTTCTTATTAAGGAAAAAAAGTGACCCTGTCTGATGTACATCAGACCCTCTCCCCAGAGGAGAAGTGCTCAGATCCACCAATTTCCTGCAGGGCTCATTTGTGCTTTCAGCATTCCTCTCCCGTAAGAAAGGCATCCTGCCTTATTTTGTTGATGTTACAAGATTGCAGTTTTGACACTTTTCAGCCAGTCAGCACATCATTGCTTTAATAAAAACCCAACCAAGACTTTACTGCTCAACTACAGATTGCTGGCTTTCGGATGCTGTCTGCATCAAAAATAGGGGCTGTTGGAAAAGGGAAGAAGGCGGGAGAGACAGCCGCTAGAAATCCATTTATTCCTGCAGGCTTGGAAATGATCATCTAACTGGAGCTATCTCTGAGAGTGCAATAGATGGAGTCAAACCGCCACTAGATCAACCGGTGGGTTCTAAAAAACAACCAAGCTGATGTTTCTATGGTGTGTTTTCCAAAAGCAGTGACCATGAAAAACAACATCATTGCAGTCAGAGCTGCTTTTATCAGCCTTAATGATTCTTCAATATTAATGATTATGTGATTTTTATATACTTCCCTATTAGCAAGGAGAGACACACCAGCTCAGAGCAATACGCACTCAGGCAAAACATTTTAAAAAGAGAAGGCAGGGTAATGCTGCCTGAGGCACAGCCCATTGCTGTGATATTCTGAGAGTAACACTAACAGGCTCGCTTTAATTTGATGATATAATCCACAAAGCCTTTCCTAATCTGCAGAGAGACAATGAGAAAAGTTGGATTTGCTCAAACTAAACCAAGACAAAGAGACAATAAAGTTACAACTTTCTGGGATGATTAATTGAAGTTAAAAAAAATTGCTTGAATTGACAGAGCCTTTTATGTTTTTAGCAAATAAGGCATTTAAATACATGAAATGCATCGGGGATTAGGAACATGCTCAGCTCTTCGCTAAAGCGTAGCTGGGAGTTGCTGAGCTTTCCCTCCCCTGTATTCGACAAAGTGGAGGGCAAACCTCGCTTCCCTGCTGGCTTGTCTTTGTGTCATTTTAAACATTTGTTTTAAATATTCCCCTAAACACTCTGTATCTGAAGAACCTCAGGCTGTGTGTTTTGTACAAGGGTCTTGTCGATGTTTCCTTTCTTCTGCACCAGCTTTGAAGCAATTGCAAAATGCCTGGCTGACTTTTCCTCCTGCAGTTAACAAAGTCTAGGGCAACACCAAGAGCCAACACCAACCTCATGAGAATGACAACAAAAAGATCCTACTTCCCCTCCACAGCCACGGAAAGGGCAAACCCACCATCAGGACTTTGCTGTGGTGTCCCTGTCACTTGACACAGGACAGAGAGGACATCAAGGAAGGGCCTCAACCCTCCTGTGAACACCAACACGGTACCTCTTTGCTACAGGAGCATCTTCATTCCTTCCTGCTCAGACTCTGCTTCATCAGACCACGATGTGATACGATGACCATTAGCTCTGATTATACCCAGCTGTCAAAAGATGGTGCCGTCCGTATCCCGGCGTGTTTATTGCAATATATATGCACCCATTTGTAAAAGCGATGATATTTCCTTGACACGCTGCTTATTTTGAAAGATGTGAAAAAATAATCACCTTTCCAGATCTACACATTATAATGTGAGGGATATAATCAAAGGGGAAGCAGCTTCAAAAGGAAAAGGAATCAAAACCCGCTCTGTCACTTTTGACTCTTGCTGACACTCCCCTCACTAAATTACTGGTTTCAGCCTCATTGTACTCTCTCTGAGGGTGTTTTAAAGTAGAAACCAAGAAATCCTCAAAGGAAACCCTTCTGAACGTACCCAGAAAAGGCAGCAATGACTTTTAAGCAGGACTCCATGTCTGAGATTCCACCTGTCTCCACAAAGCTAAGGCCCTGTGAGCTATGAAACCCCCCCCAGATCCTGCTGCAAATCTGGCTCAGAGCGGAGATATACCTTGCTTGGGACAGCAAGGTCACTTTGACGATGGCCAAAAGGGAAAGCAGGTATATTGGACACAGCTCTGGGATCCACAGCAGCTCCTGTGCTGCCCAGAGAGAGCCCATGGCCATTCTGAAT
Organism: Tringa tobata; assembly: GCA_033628505.1. Classification (NCBI taxonomy): domain Eukaryota; kingdom Metazoa; phylum Chordata; class Aves; order Charadriiformes; family Scolopacidae; genus Tringa; species Tringa tobata. Next base: position 55,203 of record JAHREE010148811.1, on the reverse strand, counting down.
GGGAAAGAGGAACTGGCACCAGTGGGAAGAACCGGGACCTGAGGCAGAACATGGGGATGCTCATCTAGGGGCATTTCTAACCAAAGGACTTCATGGCAGCTCTTGTGACAGCAAGTGGCAGAGTCTCTGCCTGGGGTTTCATCTGTGAGAGAACAGCAGCAACACCAGGAGAAGCAGCTTGTGGTAGGAATACAAAGGTTCATCTCTTCTTGAGCTGAAGGAGGGCCTGTACCACCCCGTCCCCAGCCACAAGGGCAATTTGCTCTTTTGTGCAGGAGAAGAATGGAGACATCCATGTAGGCAACAAGGCTGCTCTGTTCCTTCTTCCACCCACCCAGAGGAACGAGCATCCACCCGCTCGCTCGTGAACACTGCTACAGAAATCACTAACAAACGTTACATTAATTAACATAATTCTTGTGAAAGGTGCTGAACGGAGCACTCCACGGAGAAGAGATGGCATTGTACGCACACCGTACCCCCCCTGGCCTCAGTGGGAATGTGCTTTCATGCCAGTCTGGAGGAACAAGACCATTCAAGCAGCATAGTTTCAGAAGCGCCTTCACGGGAATTAATGGTAGTGCTATCTCTAAAAACCCCAGATAAAGCCCGTATCGGCTTGTTCTAGTCTGGGGTAGATAATCTGAATAGAAGAGCTCATCCTCTTCTCCTATCCCTGACTCATCCCTGCTGCCTGCTAGCTTAGGGGCTCCTTAAAGCCACTTGCAGCAAGATTTATAAAACAAAACACAATTCCAAAGGCTCATTCGGAGGTTTAATGTGTCTGGGCCAGTGGGGGAACACTCTGAAAGACAATCTCAACCAAAGGAACTAACAGGTACAAAAGCCTGCCAGGCTCCTGCTGCCAGGTGAGGAACAGCCCTCCCTGGACCAACTGCAGAGCACTGGGCAGAAAAGAAGAGCTGCCACCACAGCCTGGGGCTCCTGTGACCCCAATGTGAAGATCTGGATCAACTACGAGCCCACAGACTACGGCCTAGAGATGATGGATGGGTGGTCCCCATCACAAGCTGAATGAGGACCATAAAGGGTGAAAAGCTCTAATTCAGGTGAGTGGGGAACCTACAAGTAACAGATTGACCCCACCGACACGTGCAGAAGAGTCACCCATTTGCACATGTCCCACGGCCCCACTCTCCTCCAGCATCCCAGCAAGTCAGTGTGGGGAGGAGAAAAGGGAACAGCTTTCTTCTCAATGTACAGTTTACAGGGAGGCCACGAGGGCTGATCAAAGGTGGAGAATATCTACCCTACCACCCGCCAAACATGGAGGGGCTAATTAAGGCTTGAAAAGTGCTGCAAAGCACCAAGCAGGGACTAAGTATAACTGTGGTAACAATCACAACTGCTGCTGCATCTGTGAACTTCCTTTTAGCTACACATTATCTGCAAATCAAACCCACCAATTTAGGCAGAAACAGGCCAATCAAACACACCAGCATCAGATACACAACAGAAACTCCACGTTTGATCATTAGCAGAGCAGTAAGAGTTTACATCTGACTTGCTGAAGCTTTCAGGAGCCTCCAAATCCACAGTGTAATTCAACTAATGCGAACGCTTTACATCTGCTCACGTTTACAACCCAGACTTGCCTGGGAACAGCAAGGGATGGCCGTGGGTCGCATTGGGCTGGAACATTGATCCAGGCATTGCTCACACAGCACAGTATCGAGCTCCCCCATTAGAAAGGGCCCAGAGGACAGGATTAAAAGTTTTAGGAAGTAAGATGATCTACGGAGCAAAAGACAAAGTCTTCATACCCCAAAGAATTGCCTTTTATCAGGAGACCGTGACATTATCCTGGGTTTATCTCTCCTTCAGTCTCTGTGGGAGCTACACAGAACAGAAGACAGTCACATCAGAAAAAGCCACAACTTTTCATACGGCTTCTTGCAGGCAAGGTCAAAACCTTCAGCTTGAAAGAACCTCTGCCTCCACCCTCTGCACCCTGCAGGCAATCGCCAGCTGAGACATACAGTACTGGGCAGGTTTCTCTTAACAGCAACTACATGACTGAGGAGTGAGCAGGGACTGAAGGAAAGGACAAAAATTAGGAAAGGAAAGGGAAGAGGGACAGAACCAGACTGTGAAGAAAGGAAAATGAAAAACAAAGAGACTGTGGAGCACTTGCAAGAGCATCCAGGATAATTTCAATGCGCTCCCCTGGCACCAGAAAATAGATTGTGGTTTTTTGCTGTGCTCGGAAAATGGTTTGTCTTCCTCTGCTCTGCTCCTGCTCCATCAGTTCAGACTGCTAAAGTGTTGCTCATAACCCAGGAAATCTATCAGCCCTTTGGGCCGCGGAGCCTGAACCTCATGCCACTGTTTCAGCCTATGCAGCTGCCGTCGAAACAAAACCCCGTCACGCTCCTTCTAGTGGGAACGGGGCCTGGGGTCTGCCAGCTGCTCTAATAAGGTGTCAGTGACTCACTGACAAGAGAAAAGACAATAGTTAGGCAACAGAGTGACTCACTGGTAACAAAGCACAATTCACCTACCTTCATCCTACCTCAGAGGGTTTCTATTAAGCAGGATGCAGAGTAACAAGCCCAAAGAGAAGCCAGTCCGGCAGTTTCCATTTCAGGACCAAGCTCCAGATCCTATAAAACCTCTTTTGTGAACCAAACCCTCGCTCTTCCTTCTGGCTTTTCCAGCTCCATTCCTACAAAGTCCAACCAGCTCTCCCCAGTATCACTTTCCAGTTAAACTTTTGGAGACCAAAAAGTGTCCCTTTGTCAAAATCAGTTTTGTGTTGTTTCTGGGGGGTTTTTTGCTTTGGTGGTGGTTGCTCTTTTTTTGTGTTGGAAGTTACCCAGGCTCTAGGAGGGAATTCTGGCCAAAATTAAATGCCTCTTTGGGGTGAGGTATTTACAGGCTGATGATCTACCTGTTTAAGTCCTTTTGCTTCCAGTTCATACACAGACCCCACATCTGCTTCTCCCAATGGCTAAAGAAAAGGCCTAACCCCAGGACATATCCAGCCTCCAAAGCTCAGCAAACGTTTGATTTTCTAGACAAAGCTGAGCAGCTGTGATGGGAGGGACAGAGAGAGTCGCCTTCCCTCACTCCCCTCTTCCCAAAATAGCCAACTTGGAGTATCACAGGCCAGATAAGAGACTTGAAGGGCTCCCAGCTGCAAGTCTGTCCCTTGAGAGTCTTTAGAAAAGCTCTAAAAGTGATACTTCAGCAAATGAGTAGCTAAGAGTGGGGTCTTCAACAGCCCTCTTTCTCAGGAAGGAGAAATGCTTTTTACCAACGGCTTTGCCTAACTCCCACGGCTGCTCCGGGTCTGGGAGCCACTAAGCACGATGGCTTGCAGGTGTGTCATCTAAAGGGTGGCTGCCATGCCACAAAGCCAAAGTGAGGCAACAAGAAGCCTCCCTCTCCTACCTCTTACTTTCTAGGTGCAAGGAATAATGCTGAATTCAGCGTGTACCTAAGATGCACTGCCTTTGCAAGGCTGGAAATGGTGCAAGGATTCCCAAGCAGCAGGAGATGGAAGTATCTTCACTGGCGTTTCAGCACTATCTCCCCGATGTCAGAGTTTACCTTGAACAAAATTCTTCTTTGTGCCATATCACCTGCGTTTAGAGAGCCACGTCCCCCTGCTGCTGCTGTGCCGCTGCTGTTATGAATTGTGTGTCACAGAGATGGATGGAAGCCCAAACTAACCCCACCAACACACCTATTCAGCAGGCAGAGCCAAAGCACTCGAGCAAGCAAAGAGGTTAAGGAATATCGTCTCTAATGTCACGGAGATAAGACCCAGGGGGCCTGGCCCTGCCATTTGGCAAACAATCCTTTATGAAGTTTCTCAGTGAAGAGAAACCGAATCCTTCATTTTCAACAAAGCCATTTAAAAAAATCTGTACAGTAATGCATTGTGCCAATGCTTAAAATGAACAGCACAAGTCATTAGGAAGCTATCATACTTAATCTTGCATATAGCAGGACTGTTTAAATGCTACAGAACAGAGAGTTTCAAATAGCTTTTTTGCTAACTTTAATAACCCGAGTTTACAATTGAAAGGCAAGAGCGAAAGGGGGAGGAATTTAGATCAGCGCAATGTAAACCTAGATCAAAAATGAAAGGTCTTGACTCCCACTGTTCTTATGTCAAATCATATTTGTCAAAACAAAAATTAGTGCTGAAATCTTGTTTGGAATAAAAATTAGGATGCAGTTTCTATGAAACACGATGAACTTGTTAACTGTTGAGGCACAAAAGGCTCCAGTTGTTACTGGTTATTTATCTTCACCTCTTGGGGTGCAGGCGACACAGAACTGAAAACACTGCGATCCCTTCTTCTGGTTATGCTGGTATTGAAGGCTTCAAAGGGTTGAACAGGCTTTGATTAAAATCAGTGCCTTGTTAAAACCAGAGTTGGAAAAATGACCATCTCCGAGTGCTGCTTTTCTTGTTCTTTTTGGTTCCTTTTCTCACTGATAAAGCTTGAAGACCAGACTGAACTTTTGACATTTATCCAGAGATTTGTGCGAGAACCCTGGGAGCCGGCTGAGCCCACGTCACCAGACTTCTTCTGGGTGATGGCACACTGTCGAGTTCTGGGGGAAATCTACACAGAGACTTTTACACAGCTCAGGATTATCTTGGCAACAAAGTAAACTGTGAAAATCACTGCGAGGTTTCTTGAAAAATCTGTTTTGCAGGGCAGATTTGCCAGTCCTCTCTGCAGAGCGCTCTGGGTCAGGCAGAACAAGTGGTTGGGAACCTAGAACTCCTGAGATTGGATCTGGGTTTAGGCCAGAGCTCCCTGCCCGCTCTGGGCCTTGGTTTCTCCTGCCAGCAAAAAACCATCAGGAGGCATTTTCCTCCAAGTTTAAAAAGAAAAAGAGTTTAAATAAGATAATACGCCGATCAGAGAAGTAAAAAGATTTAAAAACCCACATTCGGGGGAAGTGATGCAATGTGCTGACCAAAGTTTTAGCCTGTTCTACTCAGTACCAGTTACAGCAAGATGAGAAACAAGAACCAATAGACAGCAAGGGACACGCCACCCCTCTGACACGGAGCAAACAGCCCCTGTGCACTGGCCTCTTCCCGGTCAGCTGCTCTCTCACCATCTCCTTTCAGCTCATTAATTTATCCACCATCATCTGACCTGGCGTTTCTGTCTCCGTTCATCCTAAGAACCGTGCACTGGCCATTCACCTCCCCTCTGGAATGGCACTGCCAGCCACACAAAAACACTCCCATCGGTTTATTTTTGATCTATTCCTTTCATAATTGTCCCCTAGCATGGAAACCTTACACTGGGTATTGCTACTGGAATCCGCTTCTAGAAGATACTCTCAAGAAGCAGAAAGACAACCTGCTCCCATTACAAGTAGTAATTCCTAGGACAGGGCTGGTACTATTTGTTCAGCTGACAAAAATTAAACAGAAAATCCAAATGAAACCAGGAAATGGGTTATAGGCCTTTGCAGGAAGAAAGAAAACTTCTCAGTTGAGTCTTTACAATTGTCTCATACAACCCGGTCCCTCAGCTGCCCGTGAATGGTACCTACATCCCGCAGATGAATCCTGCAAAGCCAACCCCACCAGACCCCAGCTCCAGCCTTGCCACCCTGTCTTATTTATTGAGTTTTTTGTCTGTGAACCTGATAGCTGTAACACCGAGTAACTTTATTCCCTTTATTTAAGGTAAACTAAACAAATTACATCTGAGCAACAAGGTAGCAGTAGAAAGAGATAAAGGGGACAAAGAAGTAGTCCAAGAATTAGAAAAGATCTATTTCTTTTCTTATCAGCACATTCTCCTGCAGACTGGGGAAAAAAAAAAAAAGTCCATTAGCTTTTGAGCAACCTCATTTTTCTCTGCTTTCCAAATAAACCACTGCACCTACACTTCAGGGACTTCATCAGAAAACACTTCATATCCAAGGCTATTTTCCTGTCTTCTTCTTATTAATCTTCCTCATTCTCCTCTCCAGATTTTGGTCAAAAGGTCACACCTCAAATATTCTCCACCCCACACATGTTCCTCTGATGGACAGAGCAGGGGGTGACTATGCAGAAGAGATGTTACAGGAGAAAGTGTCAAAAGCCTTGCTAAAGTCAAGGTAAAGCTAATTTTCTTGCAGTTCTGGAAGAAATACGTAGTGGATCCATCAGAAACTCATGCATTTTACTGGACACAGAGCATCACTCAAAAGGTTACTGTCACTCTATAAGCTTCATACCTAAATCAACTCAAAACCTAGCCCTATACACCGGAGGGTGGATAACATCACACTTGGCACAGTTAAGGAAAGGTCAAAGTGCTGATCATTCCCTGAAAAGATGCTTAGGAAGAGGAGAGCAACTAATCCTCGAGCACGTGGCTTGGAAGAAGCAGAGCCCATGACACATCAGACTGTGTAAAGAGACTAAAAGGTAACACCACCTTGAAAGAGCCATCTCCAAACAAGGATGACCCACCTCCCACCTAAAGACAAGGAAGTACCAGTACCTAAAGGGGGCCTACAAGAAAGCTGGGGAGAGATTCTTAATGAGGGAGGGGAGCAACAGGACAAGGGGTAATGGTTTTAAATTGAAAGAGGGGAAATTTAGATGAGATACTAGAAAGAACTTCTTTGCTGTGAGAGTGGTGAGGGCCTGGCCCAGGTTGCCCAGAGAAGCTGTGGCTGCCCCATCCCTGGAGGGGTTCAAGGCCAGGTTGGATGGGGCTTGGAGCAACCTGGTCTGGTGGGAGGTGTCGCTGCCCAGAGCAGGGGGTGGCACTGGGTGGGCTTTAAGGTCCCTTCCAACCCAAACCATTCTATGATTCTATGAATTTTGAAGACTGACATTAGGGAGATCACCCAAGCACCTGGCCCAAAAGATAGCTCAGTCTGGTTTTCGTTGTCAACAGGAGCGATCTTCCAAGTTCATGGGAAGTGATAATGAGTCACAATTCCACCTGCAGCACACGATGGGTGTCAGCATATGCACTGCACAGTTTCTAGGTAAATCTGGCATCACAGAGAAGCATCTTGAAGCGTTGGCTTTTAGGTTGCTATGATCAAATTTAATACAGAATGTGTTCCAGCTGGGGAAGAAATAGCTTTTTTGGATTACAAACCACTCATGTTTTTCAAATATCAATTTCCCCTGAAGAATTAAGCCTATCATTCAAACTGAACTAGCAGTGGCAGCTCTCCTCAGAAGAAGTGATGGGTAAGGGAGAGAAAAACAGAGCTTGTGCTCATTGAGGAATGTGGCAAAGTAGACTGTATCTGGAGGAGATCAAGCTGGTGGGAACAGGTTAGCAATATTCTTATTATGCATTGGGAAAAAAAAAAACAACAAAAAGAAAGGCGTTCAGCATAAAAATGAATTTCTTGTCACAGCAACAGCCCTTCAGATAGTTACTTCCTTTAGTGGAAGGGGAGAAAAGATATACGATAAGCACCTATTGCCAACTGACTCTTAAGTATTTAATACTTGGCAGCAGCTCCCCAGTTTAATCCTCTTTTCCCCAGTTTCTCCAACCATCTTTCATCATTTAGCGATCCCCCAACAACAGGCACTATACCGGCACTGCGTGACGCCAAACCTCCTGGAGCTCAAATCAAACTGTTTCTATTTGAAAGTGTCACACAGAGGAGGAAGTGATTTGACTGAGCCTCAGGAACACAATCTTTGATACAGGAGAGATACTGCAAATCCACTCTCCACGTGTATCCAATCCGTTTCTCATGACACACAGGTTCTGTTGCAGGCAGACTACGTTGGCTATGGAGAGCTCAGCGGAAAATTGAAAGTAATAATCATTTGAATGCTCCTTTGGGGAAGAGGTTTTCTCCTTTGTTTGGGCAACAGGGCTCAGATGCCACTGAAGCAGAGGTGATTACTTTTGGCAAAGATCGGTTATTTGACAAGCAAGGAGTAATTCTGGGAGGAGCGGTTCAAGAAGGTTAAGCAGAAGACAACAGGAGCAATACTGGTGGGGCAAAATATGGCTGGTCTCTTCTCCTCTGGATGATCAAAATTAATTTTAGACTGGTTAAAGGTAATCTGATTATATACTATTTATTGCTCCTTCACCTCCTCAAAGATTTGTGTCATTTAATGTAAGGGGTCCCAACAGGCTTATGAAAACAAACACACTCGTCCTACCTGCAACTATTATCCACGAACTTCGAGACATACAGGTAGCAGTTAATGAGCAGAGACCGCTAATTCATCTTAGAATTCAAAGGAGAGATGCTTCGTTATAATCATCAGGAAGAAGGTGCCCTTCTGCCTTCCAAACACAATTCCCCAAAAGTGGCTGTGGCAGATGTGTGATGACAGCACAGGAGAGAGATGCAGCTCGTAGCCTCGGACGGCGTTGTTCCCTCAGCAGATAAGATTTGCTCTGGAGGGGCTTTGCAGAACAGGCAGTGAATTCTAGTCTGGGTTATAAAACTGCTCATCCCTGACCTGGTTTTATCTCTAGTCCAGACAAGCAAACATCACCTCCCATAGCCTGTTCACAGAAATGACCTGGTCCTTAACACAAGCCCAGGTGTGAGAGCAGAATTCAGAGATGAAACTGCCCTTTGCCTCAAAATAAAGCTAAAAGGATTAATTATGCTGTTCAGTACATGACAGAACGGGGGGTGCTGGGTTCAGACACCTGCTATCAACCCAGCTACTGCTCAGCACCGAGTTACTGCTCAGGACCTGAGCTAAGGTCCCTAATAATCAATGATGAAAGAATCTAAATACATTTTATTTGTGAATGCAGTGGGTCAGGAGAATGCAAATGGTCCATTACCATGTCTCAGGAACACATTAAGCCACGGTAACTCCATCACTTGGAACCATCTGTCCATATTCTTCCTGTTCTCTCCTATATTGTTAAAGTCACACCAACAGGACCCCGGCTGAAAGACTCCAAATGCTCTCCAGTATGTTGCTTGACAGCATTAGATATCAAAATAATCGTAGCAAATTGGGAAAATAGTCTGAAATAACCAGGATGCAATTCAATAAGGACATACAACGTATTTCACCCTGAGGGAAGAACAATGAACCACGAAGCATAAGGAATGAACGGCCAGACAGCACTCTGCAGGAAACGACACCAAGGCTGCAGCAGATCACAAATTCAGCTCGAATCAACGATGCTGTGATGTGGGAAAAAGAAGCAAACCCTACCCCAGGATGGGTAAACAGTGTGTGTGGCATGCGAGGCACGAAAGGGCTCTTGCTCTCCACTCCTCATGGGCAAAGCTTCAGCTAGTACAGAGTCCACTTCAAGAAACATTCGACTCATCTGGAGACTTCAGAGGGGCCCAATGGCACCAAGGAGGAGGCCACAGAACGTGACCTGTAATTAAAGCCGGAAAGGTCTGGGGTTGCCCAGCCTTGAGGGGAAAAGACCAAAGGGAACTTGGCAACATTTTGCGAAGACACAGGGAGATGCTGCAAAGAATAAGATGGTAAAACCATTCTCCTCATCCACGGGGAGAGGCCAAGAAGTCACAGTTTAACCTTCTGTGGAAGAGTGAGGTCAGACACCAGCACAAGCTTTAAAACTGCAAAGCACTGAAGCAGAATGCCCGCGGTGGCTTTCCTACATGGGGTAGCTTATGGATGGCTTAAAGAAGGGAAGGACTAAATGACCTCCCACTGTTCCTTTTTTTATTCTGTGATCACTCGCTAAGATGAATGAGAATCACAGGTCTCCACAAAGCCTCATGAAGATGCCTCTTGGAGATGCACCAAAGTGATCGTGAGGGAAGGAAGCGCTACATAACATGCTTTCTGATGGCTCGATTCCATGCAAACCCCCAAAGCTACCTTAGTGACAGAGTACATCACAGTTACAATTTTGGATGTACACAGAAGTCAGGAAATTAAAAATGCTGGTTCCCACAGCAACCAGGATGCAGCCTGCCAAGAGAGAAGGCATCTTCTAGCCTAGTCAAAAGGTGTTAATTTTAATGCCTGAAGGCGACTTTCATGTCCAGATGCCTGAAGAAGGCCTCGGTGAAGTCAATGAAAGCTCTCTGCTCCCATGTATGGAAAAAACTTGATCCTCGGATCCTTCATTCCTGAATTATCATTTGCAGAACACAGCACAGACCTGAGTTCAGAAATCAAGATGTGAGACAGACAAATCCAAGCTGCTGTGAAGACCATCACTGGGAATGCCCCCATCTTGGACCACACCATACTTTGGTGTTCACAAAGTTCGTGCTTTCCCGTCCTCCAGCTCTGTGAAGAACTGCTATCCCTACGTAATTGTGTATTCAGATAAAAGCACTGTGGCGAGAAATAGGCGTAACTTCAGTGTTCTTAATTGCATGTTTGTAGCAGAGCAAGGATATTATGGGTATATTGAAATTGGTATGGAAACAACCTCTGCCTTTAGAACTTTCTCTTGAAACACCTTCGTTTTCCTGCATTGATTTTTTTTCTCCTTTTTTTTCCTTTGGGAACTGCATATAAAGTGTGCTAGGGTGCAGTAGATTTTTTTGAGAATAAAACATCAGAAGAAGGATGAACAATTTTAGTAAGTCCAAAAAAATCCTCCCTGTTTTTCACACTGATGCCTCAAGCAAAGGCTAAGGGATTTTCTTGAACTTCCAAAAAATTCTCTCTAGAGACAAGAACAATCCCTGAGAGGCTAAAAGAGAGTATTTTTAAAAAGTATAAAGGTCTTCAAATGACAAATGCCTACCACAATATTCTGAACACATAGATCCAACCTTGAAACCAGTGACAAATCTGAAAGTTGACGTCCTCTGGGATGACGTTAAACCTACTGATTAAGTGAGAGAAGAGACTTCTCTCATCCCAAAAGGCAGCAAAAATGAAAAAAAAAAAAGTATCAGAAACAAGTACCTGGAGAAATTATAGAAAAGGAAATTCTGTAGGAGCCATTTGAAATGAGATCCCCTGAAGGCGAATAGAAAAATGTCACAATCTAACGCTAATCCAGATGAATATCCAATGAGATACATAATGAAGGTGGCAAGAAACTTCAGCAGTAGCACAAAAAAAGATATGATAAAGCAGTTAAGTTCTAAATGTGAAATCTAACACAGCAAAGCCACTTCTGAACCTGCCTAATCTCTTCAGAAGTTTCAAGAGTGGAACAGAAGTGAATTAAAACCAAAGAAGAATACTGGGGGTTTTGCTACAGTTTATAGCTGCCAGTCTCCCCTGAATAAACAAGGAAAAACTAAACACAGAGGGATAGAGATAAGAAACCCAGAAATATCAAGATATTTCCAACATAAAAAGGCACGGCTAAAAGTACATCTTTTAAATATTCCCAACTTGCTCTGCCTTTTTACGTAGTTTCTGGTGGTGCGTGTCAGCAGGGGGGTTTGTGTCTGCAGCAGAAGTCAGGTGAAGCATCTGATTGCAAATTAGGACGAGAAGATGCCCTCGGCATTTCCCAAAGAGATATTCTGACCAAAGCAGAGGTATCTGTGTAGTCAGGAGCTTGGAGTCTGGCATTCAACTCTGTACACACTCTGTTATTATCAACTCGACCCAGAGGGGTGCCGTTAAGATCCCTGGAATGGATGCCGGATGGTAATTCAAGCCAGTTGGAAGCACCAAACTTCCAACTCGGCTTTTGCTGTGGAGTTGCCACCGACGCCTCCGTAATCCAGAGAAGAATCGGTGAGCAGTCCAACTACACCCACTCTCAGTTGGCTGCCTTTTAATCACACGCTCAATATCTCTGAAGATTAGACAATTATTTCCGCATAATTAGTGTCCGGAATGAGGCACAAACAACATCCATAACGGGGGATTAAAAAAAAAAAAAAAAGAAGAAAAATGCTTGAAGACAAGCTCACTGTATTTTGAAACACAACCCCCAGAGTGTGAAAAAAGGGAAAAAAAAAGTAGTTACAGCCTGGATTGTTCCCCTGTCTACATGGTAACGGGGCTGCTCACACGTGGCTTGCTTCCTCCACACCAGTGTACGTTCTACTCCTCAGCACCTTGAAAAGAGGATCCAAAGAACACTCTCTGGTCACAGCATCTCAACACGATCTTCCTTCTTTTTCTGCTTTCATTTGCTACTTTAACGGCTGTTTTTCTGATAGTTTTGTTTTGTTTTGTTTCCTTCGCCTCCATTTTGCTGTGCAAAGCAGTTCTGGCAAATCCCAAGACACTCTCCTACTTTTAGGCCTCATTAAACTCAAAACTCTGTTCAGGGTCAATGGAAAGTTCATGAAACTCGTGAGGAAGCCTGGGATGATTAATGGTTTTACACTGAAGATAACATGAAGTTTGCCCAGTTTCCTGCTAAAGACAGGCCCAGAGCAAACCCTCACTGGCCAATCTTCGCAGCTGTCCTCGTATCTAAAGGGCTGAACCACAAACAGAGAGATGCTGGAACGTGCATCTGCGCTTTGCAACTTAGGCCAAGGCTGTTTCTCCACTGAATTCTCCAAGTTTGGGTTTTGTTTTCTAAGATGTAAATCTCAGCTGAGGGGAGATGAATGTATTTGGTTCAAATCAAGTAATTTTTTTTCAAGAATTGCTGCCACAATGGAGCTGGTCAGGTCTAGCTCAGCCTGAGAACAAGGGCTTTGACCGCAAAGGTGTTTGAAAGTCCACTCTATGTGACTTTAATGTTTGGGGTTTTTTTCTGTTTAAACTTTATAAATGAGTATTTCAAGCTAACGAGTCAGTACCTGTCACCTGAGCCACCATAATAAGCTCAAATCTCTCTGTGTGAGGTTTAGGGTTCAGTGGAGCCCTGATGTTTGAGCTGATGCTTGAAGGAAGCCACCATTCTCAGCAGGACCCAAGGGGAGAGCGGAGCGGGAACGGATGCCCTGCGGTACTAATGACAACCTCGGGGTCTGGAAGGAGTGATCTTTGGCAGGTGGAAAGCAGGGAAAAAAAAAACCCATAACAGGAATAAATGTCAGCTCTAACATGAATCACACAACCAATCTCCAACGAGTTTGATATTTGGAGGATATCCTGATTCACTGCTTCCTGCTGACAGGAAATAAGTTTGCTGCTACAGCTTTCAGTGACAGCAAAAGCCAACGTCAACTCAGAACGCCCTTCCTGAAAATAACACTCAACTGAGTAACATAATACATAAAAAACCGATGATGATGCCAGGGAGCAACAGTGTAACAGCAACATCCTCACTACAGTATTTTTTTCTCTTTAAAGAGCCCATGGTGCCAACCGTGTAATGTCATGTGCAATAGTCAGCAGGAATAATCCAGCATACAAATTCAGGGAGCAATTATTATTATTATTATTATTATTATTTTAATCACATAAAAGGACACTCCAGGGTTTTGCAATTTTGTGATCACAGTGAAAGAGACTCATAGGCAGAACAGAAAAGCTGCACCAAATGATTGCACAATTGGAGGTTACCATTTCTCTTCTGGTAGTTAGAATGTTGCTAAATTAATATTTTCATCCAATTACCTTTCCCATGTTAAATATTCATACATCAACTCTTCTTGCTTCTAATTGAGGTGGGCACGCTTCCTGCCTGCGTCATGGTTTTCTAGATAAACTGCTGATGAAAGAAGCAGCTATTTAGAAAATGTTTGGCTCAAGAGACAAGACTGGGTGGTTGAAGGGATTTAGTCTGGGACATGGAGCCTTTTGTGTCTATTTGGGCCCAGCAGCTGAGGTGGGGGTCAAAGAGCACTTTAGCTGCTGTCAAAAGTTCCTGTGAAAGAAGGTTGATGGTTTAAGTCCAGTGGAGAGACATTACCTGAATCTCCATCCAGATGAGAGACCGGGCAGGTCACAGTGTCACAGTCTAGTGAGAAAGTCCTGTAGGATTATCCTGCATTTGCCAGGGAGAAAAAAAAACACCCCAAGGTTTTTGAATCTCAGGACAATCAACTTGGTACTTTCTAGAGGCCTCTTTGTATATATTCATGCGGTCACTACATTTCTTCCCCAGCCACTTCAACCTCTTTTTATCCCGGAGAGCCAAAATAGCACTATTTCCAGGCAACGAAGACCAATGACCTTCTGTCTTCAAAACAAACTGTCAGGACAGTTTAGGCCAAAGTCTGAGCTGAGCACACAAACACAGCCCGAGCAGCCACCCGTTTTCCAAGAACTGTCACCCATCCTGCGCGGATCGCCCTGTGTACTCTGTCACCAAGCAATCCAACGTGGAGGGCCCTACACGAGGACAAACTCCAAACACCTCACATCCTCCAGATCCAGCTGCTGTCAGATCTTTGCCACCCAGTTCTGGTGACCTGGCTGTGGCCTAGATGTGACAGTTGTCACACGGATTCCCATCAGATAAAGCTACGGAGCCTCACGACGATGCACAAATTTGGCATATGCTGAGAGAAGCAGTGGCTGTGACAAGGCAATTCATAATTTTAGGCATGATTTCAAGTGGGGAGAGAGGGAAAAAAGGGGGGAAACCTAGTTAAGGATTGCTATTTTTATACCCAAATTAATATACTAATGTGCAGTTAGGTGGTGAAAAATTACTGTCTAACAGCACAGCAAGGTTCCATATTTACTTACTGTAGCTGATTTCAGAGCAAATTGGCTCAGGTTATAAGTCAAAGAAGGATTCTTCTGCTGCCAGCACTACACACTTCAAGAGATATCTGAAAATCAGGCTTCTTACCTTATCATTGTTAAAAGACTGTGCAATCAAAATGTAACTGACAATTCAGCTGATGCATGAGCAGAAATAGATGCCAGCTCACTCTCCCATAGCTAGAGAAACTCTGTAAAGCTAACAGGATTTTAAAAACATTTTGTCAGAAAAATAAGTGGCTATGACAGACCCAGGGAGCGGGCAGAATAATAATTCAGCTATCTAAGGCTGGATATCACAGTGACAGGTGCATTTCAAGTGCTGCGCTACATAATACGGTTACCCTCTCTGGCAGCCTCACTCCAAGGAATTCAACATGCTTTGCAAACATCAATTAATTTAATGCTCACAACACTGGAGACAGGAATGCCGAGATGCTGGGGTTTTACCCAGGGTTAAAATAACTAGATCAGCACTGGGAACAGAGCAGGTACCTGCAGATCTCTCGCCTTCCCCCTTAGCCACAAGCCCAGCTGTGCCATTTTTCTTAAATAGTTCTCCTAAACAAGCATGTTTCGGGCCTGATTCTACCACTGGCCACACGCTCTGCAGGTTTTCTTGATTTAGCTGAAGTGCGCAGAGAAATTTTGCAGATAATTCTGAAAACCCCGCAGTTGTGCAATCATTCACACTGGAACCTTGTGGTGCAGTTTTTATTCTAACAGAGATCATCTTTCCACCCTAGCAGTAGGCTTTGCCCATTGCCATGGTGTAATTTCCAGGGAAATCATCACGCATCTGAAACGGCTGCAAGTCTAAAACCTGTTTACCCCACTGGAGGGCACGGGATGGGATGTTTAGTGTGGCACATCTTATCGCAGGCATCACAGCTGAATAAATAATGCTGATGAAAGAACCACAGCTAGTGGGTTTAAGGAAAGGGCTTTCAAGTTGCAATGACCATAAATGACAGTAATCAGAAGATTTCTGTACAAATAAACTATGTCCAGAACACGTGAGAATCTTGATGAAATTGATGTCCTAGGAATAGGATCTGGAGAGCATCAATCTCAAGTCGGAATGTAAGATGAAATGACCAGATCAAAGCCTGAGTGGGAACGCTGCCTTCCAGCGTATGCAGCAGCCAAGCACTGACCTGGGTAGTGGGGACATCTGATCACCCTCAGTGTAAAGAATTTCTTGCTAATATCTAATCTAAAACTCCCCTCTTTCAGTTCAAAAGTGTTAGCCCTCGTCCTATTGCTCCACTCCCTCATAAAGAGTCCCTCCCCATCTCTCCTGTAGCCCCCCTTTAGGTACTGGAAGGGGCTGTAAGGTCTCCCCGTAGAAAGGGGATGAACTGGGGTGGAGATAGAAGAGGTTTTCTGCCTGTGATTTTCCTGCCATCAGGATAGACACTGAGGAGGGATGCTAGCTCATGGCTGTTAAGATAAGCAGAATGCTGTGTCGGAGCAGGAGGCGAGTGTTTATTTTGTATTTCTACTTTGATTAGAAAGAATACTTGATAAAGAGCAGCTTCCCCCAGGGTGAGGCTGCTAAACTGAAGGCAGGCTACAAGTGAGCAGTACATCCACAACAGGAAAATGTATCACCCTTCAAGAACTCGACTGCTTCTCATGCACCCAAACATACTTCAAAATAGCCCAGGAAGAGGTTCCTTCCCTCCCACATGGAAGCAGCTGCAGAGAAATCTCAGCTTAATATCGACACCTCCAGCCTGGAGAGTACCCAATTTGCCTCCATTACATCTGTAGTTTGGAATAAAAAAATGCACGATGTGACAGGAGGGGGAACGGGCAACAATGAAGGCAGCGAACAGTGCCCTGTCCTAATTTCTAAAGCCTCTGAAGACAAGGGAGATAGAGGGCTGCAGCGACGGATTGCTTAATGCTTCTGTTCTTTACCAGCCACAGTTAAAAAGAGGAAAAGCCTATTAAGAGGCTGAAACATACTATGTAGCTTCTTTTCTGCAATTGTCTGCAAATCCTTGTGCTCCAAAGCATTTTCCTTGAGAGTGCTCCTAGGCACGCTACAAACAAGCGTTAAGTACTGCCAATTGTTTTAGCATGATAAATGCATTTAAAAGCTTTCAATATTTTTGCCTGTTTACAGGCACACTCCTCAAGGAATTTTGACAAGCTTGCCAGAATGGGAAAGTTGCAAAATGCTTAACTTGGTACTGAAGTTAATGCAAAGTAAGAAACCTGGGTATTCCAGGGGCACTGAAAGAGGAAGGCAAAGGGCAAACAAACCGAAATCACTGCCCCTGACAAAGGGAGATGGGGCAAGAGCACTGGCTGGTCATACACAGCCTGTGCTAACACAAGGCACTTTTCCAAAACTGCTTCCTCCAGATACCCCAGCAATCGTTAATGCAGCTGCCAGACAACTTACAGTATTGCACAACCTGATGTGAGTTAATTCTCCTGGTACTTCTACAGGAACTAGAGTGACAACTGCCTCATCTGAGGCAATAAAAGGACTTGGTGGTGGCACCACAAGCGGAACACGGAGGTTTCTCCCCGTGCTGTGGCTAACCTGAAAGCCAGCCCTTCCTCTGCCATCTCCACCAGGGCCATCTGCTCTTGCAGCCCAGAGGCCAAATGGGGCTGCCAAAAGGCCATCCTACAAGACACGTGCTGCTGTTTCCACCTTCAAACCACTTTCACACACATCTCACAGGTCCCCAAAGCTAATGAGGCCTGTGTAGGAGGCTGTACTCAGTCTCTACACAACGCACATCTACATCTGAAGGATCAAACCCATGTCATGTACTTGATGTAGGGAAAGACTGGGACACCCAGAGAGTGCAAAAACAGCAATGGGAATGTTCCTTCCTACTGTATTAATCCAATCCTTTTGCCCTGAGGAAATAAAGCTCACAGATAATTTGCCCACTCAAGAACTCTCTTTCACTCTAATCTGGGTGAGGGACTCTGGGAGATAATCTCTGCAAAGCCAAGTCCTGTGGAAAGAAGCCAAGAGACCTCTGCACAGCAAATCTTCCCCACAAAGGGGTGGGAAAGGGCTGCTAAAGCAGATTCTGCTGGTCTCCTCCCCATGGCACAAACTGGGCAGGCAGGGCCAAGCCAGGGCAGAGTGAGCAGAGCAGGGCAACGTTTTGAGGACAAATGAGGCAAAAGACAATTTATATCCCAGAAAGTCAACAAGTATCCCAGCAGAACAAGCAGGGGAATAGCACTGGAATGATGTAAGTGGCTCACATAAAAAAAAGGTAATCTGCTAAAGAGTAAAATTATACAAGCCAGTAAGCACATAGTATAAAGAGCCTTTAATATTGATTAACTCACTCAATATTTCATGGAATTCACATCTTGCCCAACAGTGGAGAAACGAGAGAGAAAACACTCAGTTTGGTCAGGTCCTGACGTCGACAAGCTTAGACAAATAGCAGCATTGTCAGGTTTGGACTGACTTCATGTTTTAATAAAGACAGTGGTTGGTTTTAGTGCTCTTCTCAGACATGTTTGGTGCTAACGCTGTATGCAGCAGTGATACAGGCTGGGCACTGAGAGATGCCTGTAGGAATGAGATTCCCAGCAATGGGATATGGGTAGGTAAGCCCTAGGAGCTGTATTGAAAGTCTTACTTCATAAAAAATGGGAAGAGATCAAAGCTGTTCTAGATACCTAGCTGCACTGCAGAGAAAGGAACACACACGGGACATATGACCTTAAAAAAAAGAGATTAAATTGTATGAAAATTGATGCAGAACTCACCAAACATGTTACCAATGTGGCCGTTCTTAGTCAGCGGTCGCAGTTCATTTTTTCCAAGTGCATATTGTTTGTAGTTATCCCAAGCGAATTTCATCATCTGTAAAAAGAAAAGTTGAATGAAAGTGCTTAACAGAACCGAAAGTCTTCTGAACTTCAACTCTGGAAAAAAATGGGAGTTTCCCATCCACTGCTAAACCCAGCAACCGATGGCCCATTAATTCTAAAACACCAATGAATGGGGCTGCATGCAGCAGTTTGTTAAGTCTCAAACTGATGGCTCCTGGTGCGGAACTTGGGATTGGCATATTTCAGATGTACACAATATCCAACACACCGAGAGTCTACTCCTCCCCTGGGCTGTGCAAACCACGTGGGAATGGTAGAAAAATGCCCCCATCTCTGAATTTCTGACCTTTTTCGAGGAGTATCAGTACTTCAGAATGCTAACTGGAATGGGCTAAAAATGTAAGGCCAAAGCTGATATATTCCTAAGTACAGGATGTTACCTTCTGAGTTTTCGCATTTCTTTATGATAATGAGATTTGATCAAACTGCAAGACCAACCCCCCCTCTGCCCACCTTGCAGCAGTTCCTGAGGTACACAATGAGTATACTGTGGTGAGCAAAGGAAGAAACTGGTCTTCATTTAAGGACTGCACAGAAGTTTTCTTTCTATTAATGAACAGACTAACTTCATAAAGGAGAAAGGGGAGATGTGTAACATTTTGATATCTTCCTATCAAAACTCAAAAGTGCTTTCTTAAGAGAGTCCTGCAGATGGGCTGGGTGATTTCTGAGAAACCCCTTCCAACTCAAACAATTCCGTTTGGGACATTTGAACCATCCTGCCCGGGCTCAGCACATTAACCTTTCCCCGAGGACTGCAAGGCAGCGGGTTTGTGCGAGTTCCAACACACACACACATCAACGCTGCTTTTTCTGTCCTCCTGCCCCTTTGGCTCCAGCTGGTAGGAAAAATTAAACCTACAAGTATCCTCTGTGCAGCAAGGAGAGACTAGGACTTGTCAGGCTTCTAAGGAGTGCCTGAAATAAAGCTCCCTTTTATAATCCACACAGCCTGGCTCTGAGCAGTTAAAGCCCCTCCATCGCAGTGACCTGTACATTCTTTGATTCAATCCCTGGAAAAAAAGTCAGATAACAAAGGGAAAGAAGGCGGCTTCAAAGAATCGACAATATTCTCCACCGCCGCTCAACAAAGATAAGAGTCTTCTAAAATGCTTCACTCAAACAAGATATTTGAGAGAAAAGGACAGTTTAAAACAAATCATTCCTCCACAGAGTGCCCCCGCCTACTGTCTGCAACAGCATTTGCTGCTCTATTTCAGGATCAGTATACGCAGCTTACTTTGGTCTGAAATTCTTACTGTCATTTCAGTTCTTACTTCTGTCCTTCCCTCCAGCTGTGTTTCACAAACCCAACATTACAGACCTCGGGCAGTGTCCTCCTTAATTAGCACACGTACACAAAAAGCCACATCACCAGATTTCTCCCCGCCTTTTTAAACATCGAGCTTCCAAAGTAAAGTTTCACAGAGCTGGTCATAGGGACGAAGATAAACATTTGCTGAACTGATTGATAACATTCAGACTCCAACACCACCAGGAGAAGGAATGTTGGACAAACAAATAAAGTCAACTTGGGTTTTAAAAACTTAGTGTGGGATGAATTAGTCACCAGAGCGCTCTGCTCCGAGGAAACTAAATAATGCCTGGGGGGAAGAATCCACTCCAACATGTCTCAATCATATGATTTGGGGTGTTCATTTTATTTTTGCTAGATCTCTGGGTTTGTGGGTTTTTTTCAGTAGCAGTTTTATTCTAAATGGGAAATTCTCATTCTTCATTAATGTAATTTGAGGAACTCTGGACTCCCTCTGACGGTACCGAGCGAATGCCGCTTTGTCTCAGAGGCTGATGCTGAACCTTAGTGCAGGGCAGACGGTGTTTGTTTCCATACAGACCGTGTTTCCATACAGACGGCGTTTCCATACAGACGGCGTTTCCATACAGACCGTGTTTCCATACAGACGGCTTTCCCAGGGCGAGCGATAGGGCTGGTGCCCCAGCACGGAAACAGCGAGGCAATCTAGTCGCTTCATTTCTCTTCTAAATGAGAGCTGAGGAAGGAGGACCCACCCTTCTGGCACACAGAGAGCCTGGACATGCAGAGGATGTGGAAATGACCCTGTTTTGTTGCACAAAAGTCCTAACGTTGTAATTCTGAATCAGAGTAATTTTAAGCTGAGTATGGACTTTAAAGTTATTTCCTTCCCTCAGCTTTTTTAACCTCTCCATTCCAGAACATCCGAAGTTTCCTCTTCAAAGCATGTGGGAAACCTGGCCACCTCTGCCCCACTGGGGCTGATGGCTCCTGGGATCCAGGGATCACTGAAACCTCCATCACAGGCAAGAAAACTGCCCCGGGTTTCCCTTCAACAGCCGCTTACATCCTACAAGGGAAATCCCCTCCTCTCCTTCCATCCTCTCACACGAGGAGGAACTACATGAGGCCTTGCTGACAGCCACCCCACAGTGACAGGACTCCCAAGCACTATTTGAATAAATAAGTTTATTCTTAATTTGCCTATTCAACCATTTAAGTCGCATTTGTCACGGAGTTGCAAAAAGGTTCCCTACAAAATGGTATCTCGCGCTGTGCTGGCTGCAGTGTCTTAAATTCTCCTTCTCTGTTCTGTCCCGAGCTGATAATCGGGCAGACAGAGGATGGATGAGATTGGATATGCTGCCTCCTCATACTAAAGGGTTGTCAGTTTTCCTTTACGGGAATAACATTTTGCTCACTGCTTTTGAACCCCGTATATTTGGGAGGCAAAATGCATAACGTGGTGCCCTCTTTCATTTTCCAAGATCAACCTTTTCCCTCTCTAACGATGGGTTCCAGCAGCAACTGGAAAAGTTTTAAAAGCCAAAATTATCTGCCCATTCTGGCTTTCTGCAGCTGCCTTTCCAACCCAAATTTAGCAGCACAACTTCCAAACCACTGAAGAGATTCATCAAGTTTCTAAAAGCGGAGACTCCACATTTAAATCCCGTTTGGAGGACTGAGATGGAGCTTTCAGAAGCTTTCTCTGACAGAGGTTCCAAATGCCAGGCTGAAATGGAAGGGGATGGAGCCGAGAGGTGCAAAATGGAAATGTGCCCAGGGAGGATTTAAGTCCGCTTTCTGATGAGACACCAAGGTTAGAAGTGAATATTTTATACCATTCTAGTCATGACAAATCACAATACGTCAGCATTAACATCATGCCATTTTAGATCTGAAAAATGGCACCAGAACCACAAAAATTATGGAAATAGATCCATAATTTTAGATTTTGTTCTTACCAGTATGCCATCTGCCATCTAATAGACAATTATCTATTTGGCCCTGAAATTCTAATCACCCTAACTTTCAGCTGATTTATAACAGACACTTCCAAATTTATAATGGAGTTTGTCAGATTGTTCTTTCCCTTCTATAATCCCTAAGTCACTTTTTACTTTAGAGAGCTCCAGCTCCCCAGCCAGACGATTGTATAGCCACATCAACTAGAAATAACCAAACTGAATTCTAAAAACCCACACTATCACTTCCATCATTTAGGCCGTTACCTTTTCTTGTTCTTTGCTCCATCTAACCCCAAAAAAGCTGTTGCTCTCAAGCCCCCCACGTATTTCATATGGGGAGCAGCACAGAGCCAGGCACTGAGAGCAGAGTCCTGCACCAAGTCGTTTGCTGCTTCTTCATCCACAACCTGGAGCACTGTGTCCAGCTCTGGAGTGCTCAGCACAGGAAGGACACGGACCTGTTGGAATGGGTCCAGTGGAGGGCCATGAAAATGATCAGAGGGATGGAGCACCTTCCTTATGAAGACAGGCTGAGAGAGTTGGGGTTGTTCAGCCTGGAGGCTCCAGGGAGACCTTATAATGGCCTTCCAGCATCTGAAGGGGCTACAGGAGAGATGGGGAGTGACTCTTGATCAGGGAGTGGAGCAATAGGATGAGGAGTAATGGTTTTAAATTGAAAGAGAGGAGATTTAGATGAGATACTAGAAAGAAATTCTTTGCTGTGACGGTGGTGAGACCACAGCCCAGGTTGCCCAGAGAAGCTGTGGCTGCCCCATCCCTGGAGGGGTTCAAGGCCAGGCTGGATGGGGCTTTAAGCAACCTAGTCTGGTGGGAGGTGTCCCTGCCCAGGGCAGGGGCTGGGACTGGGTGGTCTTTAAGGTCCCTTCCAACCCAAACCATCCTGTGATTCTATGAACTTTGCAGGTTCTCAACACGGCAGCATTTAGATCACACAGAAGCACTGCAGAACAAGGCTGGGTTAAAACTGCTTTCAGAGCATTTTTTTCATTTAACATATAGAAATATTTTTATTTAGAAGTCAGCTTTATAAATACTCTCCTTTAAAATATTGGGCCAAATGCTAAGTGCTTGTCTCCCTTCAAATACTGCCACAGGAAATCATACAGATATTTAATGTTTTCACTGATACCCCAGACTTCTCCATCTGCTGAGCCTAAGAAGAACACCACAACAGCACCCACACTGCTACCACAGCTTTGCCTGTTCTCTCATTTCTGCTTGCTCTTGACACCTTTTAACTCAGCAAGAACTCTTACATTTCCTGAGATCAAATATGCCAAATCACTGAAGAAAATCCCCACTCCAGACTCAGTAAATAAAAGCATCAATAAAGTTGATGACACTTAAGGGATGACACTCCCTCTACATGACATACCGCTGTCCCTTGGTCCGGCTGTGCTTTTATGATGCCACCCAGGCTGTAATACGGGATATATCAAACAGTTGGAATTTACATTCTCTGCCCACATGTACTACAGTCTTCATTTTCAAGAGTGCCACCACTTCACTGATTTTCAGGGAACCTGAGGTTATGGAAAAATCAGAGTCCAGTGGAAAGGCAGCTGGGAAGAATTCAGAACAAAAAGGCATTTAGCGAGTTCTGTGATCCAAGATAATGAAGAAACAGGGCTCAGGATAAAAGCTTGACCAAGGGAGAGCTTTCACTCTGAAAAGATGTGCAAATCTGATGTTCTTTAATATATGTAATAACTAAACCACTGAAAATCCCTGGGTTTATGTACTTGCCAAAAGCAGAGAGATGAGAGAAAAAAAGGAGGAAAAAAAAGCCCCCCCACTATTGCTCTCCTTTTGTTACCAGGGAAGATTTAAAAATGCATTCCCAAACAGCTATTTGATTAGTTTTATCCATCTAGGCTGGGATAATTAGTAAATGCTTGAAAGATGAAATCTAAATATACCAACCAATCGGCCCCTTTCAAGAACTTCCAAGGAACATTACACAAAGCCATTATCTTTACAAGATAACCGCTTTTGTGGCTTTTTAGCCCTCTTTCTTCAACTCCCCTTTAAATATGTAACTATTAAGCTATCTAAGAAATTCATGGTTTGGGTTTTCAAAAAAAAACCACCCCAAACCAAACAAAAACCAAAAGAAAGGGTGTTGGTACATGTAATTTTAAATATTTCTTTCCCTGTTGTATTTCTTACTTGGTTTTTCCCACCTCAAATTACCAGACAGAAATTCCTCTCTCTGCAGTTGGAGGAAGATCAGTTGTCGTATCAGTTTCAAAACAAGGACCTGTTTTTTCCCATCTCTAACATTCTTGCTACCCCAAAATAGATCTCTTTTAGTTTGGATTTTTAACCTGCAATATAATGCCATACATTTTCCCCAGTTGTGTAAAAACTAATTTGCCACATGACAAGGTGCAGAGGAAAAGAAAGGAACTGACAGACTTGCAGACAGAAGAAAAAGTCTGACTGAACACATCGGGATAAGCCATTTATATTTGGAATAATGGATGGTATTTTTTTCTAATCAGACTTGCATACACTTGTATAATTCAGGATTGACTGCGGGAAAGGGGATGAAACAGTACCATGTTTATCATCTGTTGCTGTTTTTAATATTATCACACAGAGATATAAATACTCATACAAACACCATGGCAGAATGTTATAAAAAGACTAGAATTCATTTGAAAATCTGTAATATAAAACTGAGCAACTTCTCAGGCTACTTCTTTGGGATATTGTCCTTAGAAATGTTTTTATGTAATAGCAAAATAATAACAAAAAACTGCGCGTTAACGCCAGTTGATTGAAAGGTTCCATTTAGGCAGACACTAATATCCACAGGCTTTTACTTCATGGGTTTAAAAGCCTGTAACTCGCAGAACAGCTACTGCTTCAGCACATGAAAGACGTTACCAAGCAACCCACAGAAACGGACACCAACATTGACAATCCATTCTAAAGTAATTACATTTTATAATTAAAGATTACAGTAAATCCAATAGATCCCAACAGGAACCTGAGCAATTTAGAGACATGCTAGCTAACCTGCCTGCTTTATAGCATCCGTGTTAGCTCCCGTCTTTGAATAAAACATTAAATGAATTGCAGAGATTTTCATTTAATAGGCCTTCAAACAACTGATAACCATTAGAGAGTCTCACCTTGATAAGTGTTAATCTAACATCACCTCATTTCTCTAACTTCCTTCCTCTTTTAACTGACGGTGAAGGGGTGACTGCCAGGAAAACCCCAGTCTGCTGCTACCAAACGAAAGCTCCGGAAAAATCAAGTGAACACAATCTCTTTGACTTAACTACTTTCCGCTCCTGACCCTTCTCATCCACCTGCTTGGCAACTTCCACTTTGGTGTGCATCCACTTCACCATCTACACCACAGACCTCAACCTCTTCTTCTAAAAGCACTGGGCATAATAAAGAGGAACAACCAAATTATATTAAACAGTGTGGGACTGAGTTCACTTGGTGAATTCCTACTCAATATTCTTTTGCCAAGTGATCTTGCAGACCCAGAATCATTTTGCAGGAGATGGCAGCGGCAGATTCAGGGTCAAAACTCAAGGCCTGTCTACACGCACTTGGTGTTGGCCATGACTTCCCTTGGCAGGAAGAAGCACCATGACCCGGGTAAGGTCGACTTGGCAGAGTAGAAATTACTCTGCTGCAGCTGCATCAACATGGTAACACACCTCTTAGTCAAGGAGGAGATCATACAAGCGAACACTGGGATTAGACGCACAATCGTAACGGGGCAGGAGGTTGATGAGCCTCCCCGATAACCCAAGACTGACTCCTGTCGCAAACCCACTTCCTCAAAAGCAAATGTCTGTAAATACACCCTTTGGAACAATGCCCAAAGCTCAGGAAAGCCTCAGCCCTTTGACAGCTGCCTTTGCCACTGTTCTACTCAATTTTTCCTTAAACACAAGATAAGGGCTCATGTTTCCATCCCCAAAGCACCAGCCTGAGCTCGTAACTCCTCCCTTGTGCTCCGCCGCTTTATAATGGATTCTAAAACAAAATTTCAAACCTTGTCAGCCTACCCACTGTAAATACATCAGCCGATTGTTTACTGTTAGATGGGAGATAGACACTGTGAATTACTTGCTCCATGTCACTTCATCTAGAAGTAAATATAACAGTAATTCAAACAACGGGTGAGCGGGGTTTTGCTTCAGATTTTTCTGGCAAAGTCTTGGCAGCTTGTTTTCAAACTTGCATGGGTGGATTTTTCTTACATCAGTTACTATCACAGCTCACCCTCTCTCACCCAATAGCCAATGACACAGCAGACCATGATCTCCATCACTGGAAGCAATGGAGGTTTTCTTTACAAAGTTAAAAGAAATCACCTTCCATCACACAGCCACGAGGAACCTTCCAGCGTGCTGTAATAGCAAAAAGTTTCAACTTCTGCTTGCTGTTCCCAGACAGACGGGGCAGCTGAGTAAAGGAGAACTGCTCAGCTCAGATCTGCAGAGGTAAGCACTCTCTCCCCACCACAATCAGGAAAAAAAGCAGGACTAGAAGCCTGATTCGCACTGGGGGAAGAGAAAAAAAATACCCAGCAGAGAGTAGTCCAAGGTCGTTAGTGTTAGTGACAAGGACAGAAATAGAACTCAAGAGTCTTCCTGACTCACAGCCCCTGCTAGGAAAGCTGAATGGGAGAAAGAACAGCTCAAAACACAATTAAACTAACTCCTAATTAAATTCCTAATGCAACTAGATTTAACTGTGTCAAGAGGGGAAGAAAAAAAAAAAATCTTTCGATAGGACTATCTCAGGCATTAAGGCCCAGCTGGATCCAGCTGCATCTAAATCAGGAAACATGTCAGCAAGAGCAGTTGATTTTGCAGTTAGTTTCTTAATGAGATGCTAGACTGTAAGAGGACGACAATGGTTTTGAGAACAAATTTGCAAGTCTAGACCAGAGCACAGGTGATTTAGTAGAGAGACGAGAAAAGCTGTAGTCTCATCTCCTTTGCTTCGCAGAATCAAAGCTTGTGGAAAATTCTCATCGAAATAAAAGCTATTTGTGTTCTCACTCACCCTAATGCTGTCAGCTTTGTATTTCCTCCGAGCCTCTATAACTGATCAAACATATGATATTCCAGAGCACGACCGAAGCCGACGCTGTACAAGGCCAGCAATAAAAACGATGAAGATTCTTCTGGTCCTAAGCTTGTTACCTCTAACTGCTATTTCAAGCACTTGCCGTTGGGAGATTTAGGGAACTTGCACAAAACGGCAAATCCGTGATGTCCAGTTTGTACCCGGCAGCCTCAGCCACAGGAACCGACCCTATTAAATTTGAGGGATGATTTCTTCCACAGATGGATACTCAAAAGGTAATTTGGCATGCTGCAAAAAAATGGGGGTCAGTGTCAAAGAGCACATCTAACTATAGCTTGTGTGATGCAGATGAAAGCAAAGGTGTTGTGCCAGCAAACACGGAAAGCGAACAGAGATGTAAAGGAAGATTAAAAATCAGAGAGAGGACACTTCGAGATGAGCTTAAAACCATGGGAATAATTATGATCTCCCTTGTTATTACCACAGAACGAAGGCAGAAGTAGCTCTTTGAGCAACATCCATAACTATGAGGAAATCAGAAAAGAGATTTAAGGTCATCATAAAACATTGGGGTTTTTTTTTTGATACTTCGCAGAATTTGAACTTAGCTCTGGTTTACTGCTTCCATGCCGATTTCCTGCTCAAAACAGATTTTTAAATGGAAATTTAAGTTGTGAGTATATATCTGCAGCATTAAAAAGTGCTTTCAAAGGTGGAAGATATCAGAACGTGTTCAAGTAACAACTGAAGATAAGAAATCAATCTCTTCTTGTAAATTATTAGAATACTAGATAATACTATTCTAATATCAGAATACTAGATATTTAGAATTATTAAAATACACTTACAAACACATCTCAGCGCTATACTTTACCATGATGCTCGTTTCAGGAATTTCAGGAATTATTATATGCTGCACTTTAGAAGTGAAAAGGTGCCATATATCCAAATCCATACATACAGACTTTCACGCAGAAAGAGCCGTATCAAGCAAATACTCTCCTTGACACTACTGCAATGTCACAAATCACTACCTTTACATTCTAATGTAACAGTTCACTTCACAAGATTACTTTTCCTAACAAAGTTGCATATTAGGAAATGTCAGTCAAACACACAAGAACTCTTCCTATGGCCACTGCCAGGGGTTGCACACAAAAAGGACAGCAGGCGGATCCAGAAAGCAAGCAATACACTTTATGCGACAGTATTATTTGGATTTTTCAAGTCCTTTTAACTGTAGGTTGGACAATCTGGTAATGGCTTTTCTTAGCGACCCCTATTTTATTCCAACAGGCTTTGAGGAAAGAAAGGGAAAAAAATGACTTACCTAGTAATTGTGCTTCTTCAAATGTCACCACAGAGTCCCCCTCCTGAGTTTTGTACCTGCAGCATAAATCATGCAGGAAATTCCCCGAGCTCTTAAGATTTTGGGGACTGTGACATACCTATAGGCTGCCTTGAGGGCTCTTACATTTCAGCTACGTCCCTTCAAGCAAGTACAGCACACGGTCTTCGTAAATCCCTAATTAAGCAAAGATGACAAATTCTCCTTAAAAGTGACCAACATTCCAGGTGAATGACGTACAATGATCAGTTGAACATCCAGGCCAGAATCCATCAGCTCCTCACCATCAGATCCCCCCGTTCAAAAGGAAGGTGGGTGGAAACACAAACACTGAGCAAGATTGTTTTTCCAGACCTGCATTATGACAAGGTAAGTCATTTTCTCTTTCCCTACAGATACCATCTGCACAGGATTCTCATTTCTGGAGAGCCAGAGCCCAAGGGGATGCTCTAAAAGAAGCTGTAGCGATAACTAACGAAAATGGGCAGACTGCAAGGAAAGAAAAAAAAAAAAAAAAAAGCTGTGGGGACATTTTTCTTTTCTTTTTCAAGGAAAATAATAAAAAGAAAAAAATTTTGTTAGAACCTATTAGGCCTACCTGTTTGTCAGCCTGTGGGTCAGACATCAAATAGATCAATTATGAAAAGAAACAAACCAGAGAAGATATGAGGCTTTGTACTCCTGAGCCTTGGATGTGGGACCACAGCAGAAATATTCTGTGGATGTGGAAGTGAAAGACTGAAAAAGGGCCGCAGTCTGTGCATAAATCTGCCATAGAGCCATTCTGAGGCACGTAAATAAAGCCCTCCTTTCCCAGAGCAGGAATATTCCCACAGCCACCATTAAGCACAGTTATGGAAATTATGATGGACCAGAAGGTTGGGGTTCTGTGAAGGGCTCTGAAGCCAGCAGCCCAAGTTGGACAGCTGAAGAGCTCCAATTCAGCCAAAAAAAAAGATTTCCAAAGCATTTTTAGACACAAAAAGTGAAGACCACTCTCACAATCAGCCACATCCTCCTTTGGGAAGAAGAGATTTCTCAGCCTGGGAGACAGCAAGATGCTTTGGAACAGGAAGGACTCGGAGCTGCTAAGTGAGCGTAGAGAGCCAGGTGAATAAATGGAACCGATTTCACACCACAGCTCCAGGTACAACCTCGGCTAAAGACAACCTAAATATGTTGAATAGGCCTCTGTTAGGCCCTTAAATCTGGAAAAAGAGAATCACAGGACACCCACTGTAAGATGCGAAAGGAGCCCTTTCACATTGGAAGAAAAACTTAGCACGGTCACAGGTTCACTCAGCAGCTTGACATGCACATCTCACTCTTTCCATTTCAGGACTATGCATCTGAGCTGCTTCTTTCCTCCCAGCACTGGCAAAGCGTGAATTGCTTTTGACACATGGATAGCTCAAGGGCCCCAAAAGCAGTCATAAGCAGATGGGATAGCTGAAGGAAGGAAAGAAAGAAAAAAAATGTAAATACAGGCCAAGAGTTACCCTGCATCGCTCCTGTTTTGCACTGCGAGAACGGACTTAGGGAGCAGAAGAAACATCTGTTTGGAAACTGTCTTTGTCTCAGTCCAAACATTAGAAGAGGAGAAAAGAGGGAAGTCGAGAACTGCCAGCACACCTCCTGCTTTATCTCACACTTGGATGGCTTAACAGGAGAGATCTGGGAGGATGAGTTTAGTTTAATGATTTCTTGCTGGTTCACCTGCTGCCCATCTGTCTTTGTAGTCCTTGCTTGGAGGGACAGATTGGAGCGTTGCTGTCCTCTCCCCTTTCAAGAGTTACTTGTGATTTGAACTTCTGAAGAGAGGAACAGAGCAATTCTCAAGCATTAAGTAGTCAGCAGAGATTAGCCCAATAATTTATCAAAGGTAATAGCTAATAACAGACACAAGAAACTTGCTCACAGCTTTCCTAGAGCCTCATGTCAGAGTTGCCACCTTAGAAAAGTGTTGTAAGAAATTCTTGGACCACAGCAGCAAATTTATTAGCCAGAAGCTGATAAACTCTTCCAAGAGTCCCTCAGTCAACAATAAATCATGCAAATCAGGTTGCAAATACTGGATCTTTAATAACAATGAAGTTGGTGGAGCGGATGTTAGAACAATGTTAGAATTCAGCTGGCAGGATGAAGGGGACTCTCTCTCATTTAGCCTGACCTCCTATCACAAGAGGGACCAGGGCTTGGCCCTGGCATCATTCCAGTCCCGCACTGGACAGTCATCACACAACAATGATTAACGAACTGCTGAAAGGATAAAGCAAGAAATGGAAAGTTAGGAGATCTGGGTAATAAAGTAGAGAAAAGAAACATAGAGATTCATCAAAATTAGAGACAGAAGGCACCTCCTAGATCACAGACTCCATGTCCCTGCCGGTGTAGAAGTGGCTCCCGCAGCACTGCTCTGGCCACGCTTCCTTCCAAGACCTAAGCAACAAGCTTCCACCCTGTTTCACTTCCCAAATTTCAACCTAACATTCAACTCAAAATTTTATTTCTTTAGGTCTTTGAAATCCAGAAGTAAAAGCAGCAGAAGATAGCTGTCTACAGCTTTATCCTACACCAGCCAAGGAGCTGCCTTTCAAAAAAATCAATCTTTGGAATTATTCTACTGTGCAGCCACTGATGAGAGTGGGCAGATCCACAGCCAGCAGCGACAACGTTCTGGTTGTTGGAGGGCTCACTAACACACAGAACAAATGTCTGGTGGATAAGATAATCAAATACAACTCTGATGTTTCAGGACTGAGGAATCCTAATATGGTATCACTATTGGAGGAAAGCCTTCAAGAAAGCCAAAACAGCCCCAGAAATCAGCCAAGGATTTGTTTGGGTTCATCTAGCACAATGCTGAACTACCAACATAAATATGTGTCCTTCCTAGATAATTCCACAGGAAAATGGAGGCTTAGATGGCAGAGGAGCCAGAAACATCCCCATTTCCACTGGAAGCATTTTATTTGTGAGCTATGCTGGCTAACCCAGACAGCAGAAGGGTTTCAGGATGGATGAAATGTGATTACATTATAATTATCTTTTGTTACTTTGCGAAGTACATGGTTATGCACTTTCTTTACTGCCCAGGGAAATCATGTTAACACAATTAGAGCAAGAACCCTGTTTTAAACACGGTTTGCTCGGACGTTACTAACATGGTTCCAATTCTCAGTACAGACAGTCTTTGGAGCCATCCTGCTCCATAAATCAGTGGGAGTTCTGTCATTGACTTCCTCTGAAGCAAGTAGCAGCTCTTAGAGAAGAGACATTCTCTGGGATGCTCTGAACATACAGCTTCACTGTATATCATCGCTCTGTGCAAGTGCTGTTGGCGTGATGAGATGCTGTAGAATTTCTAAATCTCTTGCATTTATTATTCCTTGCAGCCTTACTCTTAGGCTATCGTTCTATCCACTAATAAACTGAGAGAGAGAAATATAACAACAGCTCTATGGCCATGCAATAGAAGTGTTGGAGGCCAGATTAGAACTAATGAGTTCTTGGCTCCCACTCAATCACGACCATCAGAACAATTAGCTCAAATAAGCCCGGGAACCGTTTTCTGCTCGGCTGTCGTCTGCCCATCCTCCCCGGTAACTTCTGAGCTGGAAAACTTCAATCGGGTTTGACAGAGGGTAAAGGTCACAAAGAAACTAAAGTTCAGTGCAAATTGCTGGCAGAGTAGAGGAAAGACCCACAGAGTGCCCCACCGAAGGCAGGAGAGCAGCACAAGCTCCCTTTTTGTTCAGCCCACTAAGCGGCGGGCAGGGATGGGTACCACGCACCCCAAGCCGGACGGTTGCCTCTGGCCCACACAGCTGAGAGGGGACACTGGGAAGAGCAACAGACACCTCTGAGCAGGCATGGGTGACACTGAAGGAGCTTCAGAGGGATGGGGAAAGTCACGAATTGCACGACGGGGATCTAAGGACGGATAGGGGTTTCACTACACAGAACTCCTATTCCTAGAGAGCCAGACTCCATTACCTCTCTGCTAAGGGAAGAAGGAAGTCTTAAGAGCACACTTTCCTTCTTCAAAGGCCGTCGAGGTCTCTCTTTTTATTCTAGTGCACAGCAGATACACACACACACACACACACACACAGAACTCTGCATCTTTGCTGTCAAGACAAGTGGATGCAAAAGGGAAACACTGAAGTCACTTCATTTTAGTGCAACCTCTAGCCATTACTTACAGTCCAGTGTCCTCCCAGGAATGCTGAACTGCCCAAGAGGAAAGAGTTTTGCCACATACTAACTTTCCAGATCAGGGATAAAAACAATTGTGCCCATTTTACAGTGGTGTGTACTGAATCCATACAGCGACACCATGAATCTGCCACCAGGAACAGAACCCAGGACCAAGCGTCCTCTTCTAATTAACAGTAGATGCTCTGCCTCCTTTAGTAAGAGTACAAATGAGTAACACTCCTGTCCCATAAATTGAGGATGTTTATTATCCAGACCTTCAGCGTTCCCACTGCGCTCTCTTTCCTACAGTGGTTTGGGTCCATCATGCACAACACACTCGCATTACACACGGATCACTGACCCCGCTGCCCATGACAGCTCCTCTGGAGCCCTTCCAAAATAGTGTGTCATATGATGAACTGAGGACCAAGGGGATACGCAGTAAAGACAGCCATCATGGGAGTGTGTTTATTCCTCATGCCAAATCCATTCCCGGCACTCAGTGAAAAGTACTTTCTTGGGGGAATGCAAATTTAGTCTCTTTCCTAAGTTTAAGAATTAGAATGCTCCAAGCACAAGATTTCCTTTTCCCACCAACAAAGTGAATACTCTTTCCTGCTTTCTCCTTTTGACAGCTTCATGTCAGTTATATATTCAGAACTAAATGACAGACTCATTCAAGATACATTCTCCTTTCCCCCCCTCAGCCTCCCATCTAAAATCTGAATTGTTTTAAATACTGAAAAACAACAAAACAAAATTATAAACAATCTAAACAATAATAGACTAATAGAGTAAAAGAAACACGATTGACATCATCTGGTTAAGCCTCACATACAGATCCAAAGGAAAGAACACAAAAATCTTCCCCCCATTAATGGGCAGATTTCATTGTTGATTAAAAAGTTAATCAGGAGTCTATAAATATTTTGGCTGGACAGATGGAATCTTAACCGAGGTGACTGCTTTTCAGTAAATATTTGCACAACTGCATATACACAGTCCTCAGATTGATGGCAGAGCAAGGGGGGTGACAGGAGCTTGACCCACCTCTGGTACCAACCCTTCTCTTTATATTTGGGACCTTTCAAAGAGCTTGTGTGTATTTACTGCAGGAATTCAGCAGGTTGTAGGTTCTGCACAACAGGCTGCGGTGTGTCCTGGAAACTCATTTCATCATGTCCAGTACTTGCATCCAGTCATTATCTGCAATCTGCCTGGAGAGGTACAAACTCCAACAATTTTGCTGTTGTGCGAATACTGCACTGTCTTTAAGTGGCAGTTTATAAACTAGTCGGGCACCAAATTTAGTTGTTGTGGAACAAGTGCTTTCAGCGCTAGATTTTGTAGATAAGAACAAATGTCTTCAAATTGCACTGTACTTCTAAATTCCAAAATACCCTCAGCTCGAGTAATATCAGTAATAGCGAGCACTAAGGTATCATTGGCATCTCCAAGGCAAGCAGCACTGTAGCACAGATCACAGTATGTGAAGTATTTTCTATACTCATGCATTATGCCAACAGAACAAGTATATTTTTAGTCAATTAACTGTATACTCTATGGCCGAAAGAGGCTGAGACAGGTTAGGTCTAAATTTTGTTTGCATGAACCCACCGGAGGCTACTGAAGCAAAAAAACCACACTGTATGCACCATTTGTGGGATTTACAGTACAGTATCCTTTTTCACAGGTTCAGTAAATAAATGCATGAGAAGGAGCATGGAGCAAAGGAAAATTCCAGCAAGCCTGGAGCCAGCCAGTGCTTCAAACTGCAGAGAAATTCTCTCATTGCAAAGGTATTTCTACCCCAGAAAAAGAATTATGATTCAATCGCAGTACACCTGACTGGCGTGAGATCATCGTTCTAGTCCATCATAATAAGTATTTTACTGAGAGCAGTTTTCTTTACCCCCAGTGCCCAAAGTAAGTCTGCTGGAAGTCACTGGATTTACATCTGACCAGCACAAAGGATGAGATGTTTTCCACGGGCCTCAGTGAGAAAGATGTGGATGGGGAGCTGCGCTTCTATCTCAAACTGTGCATGGTGCAACTCACGTACCGAAGCCACTGACAGATTACATTATTTGCTTGTAGAGCTCTTCATCCCCAGATTACACAAAGAAAAGGCATTTGTTCCAAATGGAAGAATAGAAGTTGCACAGCGCAGGGAGAGGGAGATGTCTGAAACCTTTTTACTGCCAGTTTCAGAAATGAGACGGCTCAGGGACGACTGATAATGTGATTCCCAGCACTGTACCAACGGCCCGATTCTAACTCAGACTGAGAACTGTTCTGAGCCCAGCTTTCGATAAATTGGTAATCACAATCCAGTTCCCGGTGCCTACACACCCACATAAAATCCCCTGAGAATCACCAGCACTTGCCTCCAGGAAGGTGTGAGAGATGGAACGACCAGACACTTCTCCCACCAGGGGTCAGGGCTGCGGCACAAATTCAGAAGGAGAAGGAGCAGCATTTCCCAGCTCTGCCCCAAAACCACCCGCTTTTTCACTGCGGTCAGGAGCATCAAATCCACACAAAGGGAACTCAGCAACCAGCACCAAGTAACTCTCCACAGAAGTTGAGGTCCTGATAACATTCCTGTTTCTTGCCAATTATCTTTTAGTGACAAACTGCCAAGATATTTGTGTTTAAAAGACTGATCTACCTTAATAGGTGCCTATTATCTGCAGAGTGATTCGGGATAACTGTGTACATGGACTCTGATGGCCTTCTTCCCCCTGGGCTCTGATTTTTGAAAGCAAATACATCTTTAGAGCTGTGTTAAAAGAGGACAGCAGACAGCAAGGTGAGGCAAATGAAGGTGGAGACAGGGAGAAAAGCCAGGATGAAGAGAACTGCACTGTAAAATAAATAGGCTTCAGTATTACTAATCCGGAGGAAATGAATGCATGTGTCAAACCCAAGGGTACAATCCCAGCAGAGGACTAAAAACCTGCCTGTATTTGACATACTCCCTTATTTGAAAGGGACAAAGGACACTGTCAAGTTAAGGTATTAGGTATTCTCAGACATCAGGGAAGGAAACTTGCCTTTTGCACCCAAGGAAGAAAAGGAAAACCAGTAAATCTCTTTCACTGTTCACATTTTTCTCGCATCTCATGACTGGAAGTAACCTCGCTAGTTTAATTTCATTGATGGGCACTTTCTGGTTCAGCTGGTTACAGCAGTTGTCCTTAAGCACTGGATGGCATTAGTAGGGTTGGTATAAAAATACTTCAGAGGAATGCTGTTCTCTCTCTCCCCACCGCCTCCCTACCTGTGAGACCCATGAAGCCAACACAGCAACACTACAGCAAGAAGCACTCTGTTTTGCTTCATCCATCATCAGCAAAACTGTCAGCTCAGCTCCAACAGCAAAATCTTTATTACTGGTTATGATGCAAAAGGCAGAAACCACACGGTCTGATTTTCCCAGATCTGAGGCTGAGTTTGCAGTAGCGGCAGTTGGAGGGGAAATCATTTTGACTTTGCACTGAGCCAATTTGATCTGGAAATTGTTGAGAGCGAATAAATATGGAATCCCACTGTGGCATTTCTGCAGTCACTTTCTGACTACAAGCACTTCTCTCTTTTTTTTTTTTTTTTGAACATCAGTGATTAGTATTTGGCACATGTAAAAAAAGTAGCTATTCCCTGAAGTCATGCATGACTGATCAATTGCAGAGCTAATACGTTTTTCAGAGGTCAGTTTAAGAGATGAAGAATCCCAGGCCCTTTTAAATTTCCCCAACCTGTAGCATGGGGAGATTGTTATTTGGTTTTATTGCAGTTTTCTTCAAAAGGTCAGAGTGCCCCCAGTCCTCAGCTGCCCACAGTAATGCACAGCAGTATATCCCAGGCAATCCTCCAGGTGACCAGTGACCTTTTGCAGTAAGCACTCTGTGCAGTACAGGTGCTCTCTTTTTCTCTTGTTCAGGAAAACAAGTGCTTTATTGACTCTGGATTTGTCTTTAAAAAGGTAAGTCGAACCTAAGAAGTCTGCCACTCTGCCAAGTCACCCCCCAGTGCAAAGCAGCATACCTGCATACACACATCAGCTCAGCTCACTGCAGTGCTTAATTCTTTTAACAGACTTCTACGTGCCATTTCAATTTGCTAATCCACCTCTTTTCCTTTCTGCACTACCAGGAAACCCAGCATTCAAAGCATGCAAGGCCAGACTCCCTCAGTCTGCAAACAGCTCTGGTACCCCCAGCCCTGCTCAGAGCTTTCCCAAACAGCAGTAAAGTGGGAGACACCACAGCACTGGGTTTCACACTCTGGACAACACCATCTTTTAAGCAGAAAAAATCTAGCAGAAAAAAATCAACACTTTCCACACATAATAGCTAAGAACCTAGTGACACACCCTCTTTGGCTGAAGCATCAAGCAGCTTAGAGGTTGGGTGGGAAAGAACAGAATCCTGCTCAGATTGAAGGGTCCTATGAGAAAATAGTTCCAAATCTCTAGGTTGGGCATCAGCCCTGGTCTTTGATCATGTACCAGTTCCTTCTCCTGGCTTTCATCATCTAGGCTTTGGCAGACAGACGGGGGAAAAAAAAATAATCAACAAGTCCCATCTATATCCATCCTCCCTGTTATAGAGGTGCTCACCTGTAAGAATGGCCTAAGGGGGAAAAAAAAAAAAAAAAAACCACCAACCAAAACTTAAAGTACCAGGACAGTTTGGAACACATTTAACAAATTACAGAGCTTAAAACTCTGGAATAAGGAGGAGGAAAAAGCTACTTGCTGCTATTGCACACACCACCTTAAAACGGCCAGCAGACCCCTGCTGGCGTCTCTCACATCATGTGAAGAGTATTTGCTAACCCAAATGCTGTATCATAACTTGACTTCCTTGGAAATTTTTTTTGCCCATCTGATTCTTTCTATCTAGTATTTGTCTTCTAACCTCTCTTGGTTTGTTTTCTTCATGTCCTTTTGATTCACAAACGAAAAAAAAAAAAGGACACACCTTATCTCTTCCACAAGCTGCACCACCGTCCCTTGTTCTGCACATTCGGTCTCGTATCTCAGCACCATATTTGTTTCTCTCTCTCTTTCTGAATAAATAGAAGTGCAGGCACATTTAAGGAATAAGGGCTCTGTTTGAAGAGTAATTAGCCGTCAGCATAAAACCAGTATTTATGGATTCTCATCCTTGAAAAATCTAACTCTGCTACCCGGCTCTGATTATGGCTGTTACAAACAGATGGGGCTGAATCCATACAACTTGCAATAATCCCATATTTAAAAAATAATTAACTACAAATAAAGGGCTGAATTCCACTAGCTTTCATAAATTTGATCTCCAATTTGATTTGTTTGTACAGAGTGGAAGCCGGGTTATTCACTGCTGCCGCGCCATCCTAAGCATACCTTGAAGGCAGGAGCTGCAGCGTATCCCAGCACACGCTCCCCAACTCCCCAGCACACGAGAGGGCCGGGTACTGGAATATTCTGGACACCCTGCAGCTGAGACGCAGAAGGAAAGGATGGCTTAATCATTCCCCTCAGTCAAGGTGCCTGGGATCCTAAGGAAACCCAGCACCCCTAGGTGCTCTGTGTCTGGCTGCCTGGCAGGGAAGTTGGAATTTTACCTGTGGTTCAACCTTTGTTTTAATCACTGACAGAGACACCAGGAGTGGAGTCTTAAAAAACTGTTTTTAAAACAGAGGTTACGGTGGATGGAAGCTCTTGGTGTGTTATTCTTTAACTTCCTTCTCTGTTCAACCTGGGGCAGCACCTTTGCTGAATGCCTGCACCTCTGAGAGGGAACCAACCCAGCAAATTTATACTCTGCTTAATTAAATCTGTGCATTTAACTTATTGGCACCTCTTACTAGACCAAAATTCACTCCAAGTTGGTTATCCATCATAGCAAAAGATACGACAAACACAATCAAATACTACACGGAATCTGTAGCTCTTGGTTAACTAGGTCACAGATTGCTCTGCAACGTTCACGAGGCTGCCAGGCTTTTATGCAGGAACCAGAGGCACCAGGCCAAATTCTGCCCCATTCCACCCCCGTAGCCCCGCTGGGGTCTAAGCGAGGGCAGGTTGCTCTTAGCGGGCAACAAGTCCCCAGCCAGCTCCACCCGGAGTGACAACAGGATTTACAGGGAGAGCCAGCCCCACACCTCCTCCCCGACATCTGCCAGGGCACATCCCGGCTGTCCCTCCATCCCCACGGACCAGCACAAGTTTCATCATCCACCAGCTTTTGTGCAAAACAGCCAGGTTCGCACCGACACCCTCTTGCACAAAGCAGACACCTCCTGCCAAGCAAGTTGGGTTTTTATTTTTGTTTCCCTAATAAATAACCATACTGAAATTTCCCTTTACCTAATTTCAGCTCTTTAATTTCCAGTCACACCCTGTCAGGCTGCCCTAACGTTTCCTCTCCGGTGAGAGGAGGTGTGTGCTGATGCTGACAGCCATGTGCGCCCGCCGACACCTCACAGGCGCAGGGCCATGATGGACGCCCCCACAGAAGGGGGCACCCCCCCAATTCCTTTCACCTGCCTTGGGAAAAGGAGGGAGAAAGGGGCACGAGGGCAGCCTGGGTGGGAAATGGAGGCAAGGCTGGGAAAGTGAGGGGTGTGTGAGGAGAATGGGGGCAACGAGGAGAGGACAAGGTTGTGAGGGGAGGCGAGGGCTGACTGAGGGGAGAC